>OZ020276.1:11466489-11684292 GCA_963971205.1 Aethes cnicana
GCTCATCGTGCGCCGCTGCGTCGAGGAGATCGAGAGACGAGGGCTGGATATCATTGGTAAGATCACCTACTCATGTTCTAAGAAAACAAGGTCTCCTCCTCGGGGTCGCCTGACACCCGTACGTCAAAGTCGAGTTGCCACTTTATTGCAATAAAACAAAAATGAAGGAAATATTTTCTGCCGTTATGATGCAAAATAAATTACACTCAACAGCAATGAAACGGGTCCAGGATGATCCATACCAAGTGACCCGTTTTCATTGCCGTTGAGTATTTTGCGTATTACAATTGTCATTTAATTGTTTAAGTACACAAAAAGGGACAAGTTCAAAACAAATGAACGTAATACTCACAAGATAAAAGGGGGGTCGGGATTATTTTAATATACCACTTGCAACACACAGCAGTACGAATGACATTCGGGTGACACCCATACTACTACAGAATACCGGAGTGTTATACCTAGCGAAGTAAGTATATTATTGTATCATGCACCTACTTACATACATCGTGATTGGGAGGATCGAGGTGACTGTTACCAAGATCTGTTCCGTGGGCGGTTGACGGTGCCGCTCATCTTGCGACGCTGCGGTGAGAAGATCTAGAGAGGGCTTCATTGGTAGTTAATCATTGTTTAGGCAGGTTAGGTTAGTTATATTAAATGTGTACGTAAGCCTAGACTCCGGATGGTCTAACTTTAGGTCACCATCTTTTTGACGAGCTCTTCAAACTTTTTAATGCAACGTCTTCATTTGGGATTGATTTTGCTTTAAGGTCATAAATAAATGCACTACTTACTTACTCAGTTAGGTATAACCCTTCTTTTGTTGCAGGCCTGTACCGGTTATGCGGTTCAGCGAACAAGAAGCGAATCCTTCGCGAATCGTTCGAGCGCAACGCGCGCGGCGTCGAGCTGACGCCCGATTCTGTGCCCGACATCAACGTCATCACAGGGCTACTTAAGGACTATCTGAGGGAGCTGCCACAGCCTCTTTTCAGTCGATGCCTGTACCAGATGACGCTGGATGCCTTGGGTTAGTATCCATCTATGATAAGTAGTGGTTATTTATTGCTTCACCTCACCAACCTAGTTACTTAATTGATAAAACCATTTAGATTCTCTACACTGTATGGATCCATGCTTTAGGGGTCTAATAGTAGGATTGCCGATAAATGCTGAAATGATCAGTAAGGTATGATTACGCGGTGGATGCGAGTGGCACAGGACCGGTCTGAGTGGCGCGCCTTGGGGGAGGCCTATGTCCAGCAGTGGACGTCTGTCGGCTGAAATGATGATGATGATGATGATGTATGATTACCTCACAAAAATATACCTACTTTCGTAATATTTTGATGTCCAATAATCCAAGATCAAAATCTGGAAAATTACCTATAATGGGTACCAGTAACGTCAAATTGATAACAATAAATGCTCATGTCCAGCGCTGAAAATGACATAACCTTATCTTTCTCATTGTTACACATGTTTTTCCTTTCCTACAGGAGTCTGCCTACCAGACGATCGAGAAGGCAACGCCAGACTGATGGCATCTATAGTAGAATGCCTGCCTCGCGCCGCCCGCGCTACCCTGGTCTTCCTTTTAGACCACTTGGCGTTAGTGGTGGCAGCTCAAGACCGCAACAAGATGTCACCACAGCATCTAGCCGTCGCATTAGCGCCACCTCTGATGCTACACTCGCAACCGCCGAACGACCTAGACTATCAAAGACCGATTCACGTTCTGCAATGTCTGCTCCAGATCTGGCCTGCCCCTAAACGTTCAGGTAATGTCATTTCGCATATTAGATTCGTGTACTGCACTGAAACAATAGATACACTACATAGACTCGTGCACGTCTCATAATTTGTAACATAATGCACGAGCATGACTGTCAGTGTCGGTTCTACAACAACATGAAAACGCATGCATGCACTAAACATCTGACTTAACTCGGATTGTCCTTTTGAGCAAAAATCACCTTAACTGGTTATTTCAATAGAAATCTGTATATAATTAAATGATAAAAGTCGGTTGGTCGGTTGAAAAAAAGTCCTTGACATATACATACATAGGTCATAAACTCTCGCCGGTTTCCCGTCAGTGTGTCAGGCAGAGACAACAAAACGCTACCTGCTTCATCTATCTGAGATATTTGCTCAACAATTCAAACCTGGGTTAAAACTTGCATTACAATTCTCCGTAAAGCGAAGGGAAATCTAAAAGTCCTTTGGCTTTTCGGATGGAAACACTAGAACGCAATCAAACGAACACATTGTGAACCGGGCTAAGCGGTACCTTGACGCATGTATGTTTGTAGACAGTTCGGCGCGGCGAGCCAGCAATCGGGCCGCGTGGAAACAGAGCCAGTGCGTCGCCAGTGGCCTCACTCATCCTCCCCCAAGGTACTCCACAGACTCCACGGCCTATAAAAATAACATCTTTGTACAGTACCTATGAGCAGTACAGGCAGCTTACCAGATTATAATAACATCTTTGTACAGTACCTATTATCAGGCAGCTTACCTATGAGCAGTAAACCACAATACCGGGAAAAACTCGACTTGTCTCTACCTCCCTAATACCTAGAGTCTAAAAACTTAGCCAACTTTTAAACTCTAGGTAGGTACTATACCTACTTCATTGGAAATTCATGACCTTCATATATTGGTAGGTAGTTTTATTTTGTATAATTGCACTCTATATTTCATGGAACACTAAAGTAATTATCATTTGTTTTCGTACTTACTTGCTCGATTAGGACTTAATGTACTAGTTAAACTTTAAATGCTTTCGGAAGCAATTAAATGTAGATTTATTTTCAGTTCCTAGGTATATGAATAATAATTACGGTCACGTAGTACCATTCAACCAAATTCGACGCCAATCGTCCTTCGGTGATTTAGTTTCGATGTCTGGAAAATGTTTGGCCAATATTTTTATTGAGTGCCTACTTAGGTATGGTGGATTGATTCAAAATTCAAACCATCCGCTAATATTGTGTTTCTGTATGGAATGTTAACGACGCCGAGTTCTTCAACTTTATTTGACAACTAACTGTGGTTGATGCAACTCAGGCTTGCTGGATGGTTGGCGTCAAATGTTGGTCCCAATGGTTGGCTACATATCATGCTTGTCGGCAGGCCGAGTTCCGCCCTCAGTCAGTCCATATCGGCCTCAAGTGGCAGCATCAGCAGCATCTCCGCCGCAAGCTCTCTCGGCTCGGCACGCAACCGACCGCTCGCCGCCCGCACATGTTCGTATTCACACGTTACACTTACAGTCGGTACAGACAAACTGCAATCGAACGATCATCACAGCGAAAACTGCAAATCAGTTGGTCAGCCGTCATAGAAATTGCAGTCCGTCTGTACCGGCTTTTAAGCCCATTCGCACTGAGCCGCCTCGGGCTATTCGACGTAAGTTGATACAACTACCTAAGTTTAGTGGCTTGATGTAATGAGGCCTTACAGACTATTTTATAATTAATATTAAATTATAGGTTAACCACTTATAAGACATGGAAAGCATGGAGACAACATGATGTGATGTCGGTATTTATGATATCTACTCCCAAATAAGTAGATTCAGAGAAATTAAAAAAGCATTTTAATCTCCTTTTAATTTTAATGTGACAAAAATAGTACCTACCTATGGATTGACTAAAACATTTCACACTTATTAGGCATAATATATTTCAACGCTTCTGCTTTATGCTTCCTGCAAGCACCTTCACTCTTCTCATTCCAATTTTCATGAGCACCAAGTACATAATACTTAATCAGTTAATTAATATGATTTTATACTTTTTGTACCTATTTAAGGATAGAATATTTAAAAAAAACTGAGTGCGAGATATTTGTACTACCACGTTGCTCTGAACGTGTAGGATAATTATCGTTCTTTGTTATTTGTGTGAAGATCGTTTTGTTAAGATTGCTTATTCGTTTCATTTTCGTGTTGACAGGTTCTCTCATCAGTCAGGGGCGTCCAATATCGTCCGCAGTCGCCTCTCCGCGGGCCTCTGCCCGCTCCGCCTCGCTCCCGGCAGGTGACGGTTTCCTCGCCCGGCTCGCCCAGCAGTAGCTCGGGCAGTCACAGCCCCGCCGACACCATCAAGCACGGCGGCTCCGTGTCCTCAATACTACGCCAGCCGGAGCGCGCTGCGTCGCCGCGGCACTCCCCGAGGCATTCCCCGCGGCACTCCCCGCGGCATTCTCCACGGAACTCCCCGCGGGACTCACCTAGGACCGGCACGCCGCGGGACAGCACGCCCGGCTCGCGCGACTCGCCTCGCGCCGCCATCCCCGGCACCTCAGCCGGCCTCGCCGTGACCCTGAACTCCAACGCCGGCGGCGGCGCCCTCAGCCCGCGCTACTGCAGCGCGACCAACCCGTTCCTCCAACAATATGACGAGGAGGAGGAAGCGGAGGCCTGGCGGGCCGCGGACATCTTCTCCCCCCCGTCATCCACGCACACATAGTGCTCATAGCGAATTGAGATTTTCTAGTCAATTTTTTTAATCGAATCGAAAGAGTGCTACGATTCCGCTGTATATTATGTTGTTCGACGAGCGTGCGCGTTCGTATTTGTTATATATAGCGAGTTACGATGTATATTATTGTGAGAATGTACACTGTCGCGCGAGGCACCCGCCTCGCCGGCCGCCGGCGCCGCCCCGTAGCCTCTATAGTGTTTATCGTATTGTAATGTACATTGTATATAATTATACGTATATGTAGGTACGCTCCAGTTTTGTACCCTTCGGCGTGCGCGGCGGTCGGCCCGGGCGCTACACACATCATCCCACATATCAGGGGCTAGTGCGCGCTGCCGGCTCGGGATCGGGACACTGGGAACTTTCTAACGAAATTAGAATCAAAGAGAAATAATCTATTTCCCGATCGGCAGTGGCACAAGTCAGTAGCTCGAGTAGGGAGAGAGTATCATAGAGATCAGACGTACGGACTGTCTTGAGACTGAGACCATATCAGAGTAGGCAGGGCTCCAAGCCCGGGGCCCTCGAAGAATGAGCGATAATCAACCACGAGCTAAATTCAATAGCTACACAGAATTTGAATATTAAAGCCAAAATCAAACAATATTTATAACTTAACAAGTACATTAATGACATTTAACAATAATAAATACTTTGATTAGGTACCTAGTAAATGATATTAACAATAATGTTTACGAATCGCTTTTTCTGCGAGGGAAAGGAATTAATTAGGGTTTGAGAGCGGTCACAATCTCAGGATCAGAGTTTCTTTGCTCAAATATCGAAGTGTGGGATATAAATAATTACATTTACAAGTATTGGCCATATCAATTATTGCTAAAGAAATTTAGACAGAATCGGCTAGTTTCGGTATTTGAACAGGGAATCTCAGTTCAACTATATAAATGAGCGTCTGCTAGACATATATAAGAGTGGGAGAAATCGACCAATGACTGCACTGATACAGTAATCGTCACTGCCATGATTGGTCCATTTTTGATAGAAAGCATAATAATATTGTATACACTTGTTTATATGTCTGTCGGAAGCTACATGGTTACTAATCACTTTTGAGCAACACTTCAAGACAAAATTTTGTTGTTGATAACTGTTTTTATAAAACCATGCACAAAGAACACGACTGAAACGGGACACAAAATGTTTTTGATACTTTTTTTACGACCTGCCCCTCGTTTGTAATGTAAATTACGTTGAAACCTCGCTAACCTATAGATAAATTCACAATGTAACAGAACTGAACCATGACGTCATTCACGAGTTTAATTCCTTTAGAGTTGCTGCTTTTTTTCCAGAACGTTCAAAGAAAACGAAGTCTTTCAAATTACGGTTTCATGTTTTTAATACCTACGTAAGTCTAACGGTAGGTAACGATTTACCATTTTATGGCTAGTTAATTATAATAATTTTGTCTCAGAATACTAACCTGAAACCTGTAAATTAAGGTCATAATTGTAAAAAAAATGCCGACGTATGCATTCAAAATTAATTAAAAAATGTGTTCGATAATTACAGACTATTTATTATATTGATCGGAAAACTTATGAAGCATTAAATTCATGTAAGAAATAATCCATTAAGTACAATATAAAGCCAAATATCGGAATGCATAACACTATGTTTATTAAAATTCTCTACCTATATACTCGTACTGTAGACGAATGAAATTGTAAATACCATCTTGAATAAAATTATCTTCGTGAGGCATTTCAATTTATTAGAACTTGTACTGTTTATATTTAATAATAAAGACAGGCCTAGATAATTGATAAAAAGAAGTAAGATTAAGATAGCTATTTTAAAATATTTAACATTCAGGTTGAATTTATTTAGCATTTCTACTCGTAGGTATCTAGTCAGTCATCTTAAATAACTGGTCAAGGGTAATTTTCTACGACCATTTTATAAACCTGCTTTAGACCTGCTTAACCACCGTGTTATTTGTACAAACGATTAAAAAAAACTCCGAAAAAAAAACATATGCTTACCAGCCGGATTTTTAAGACCTGTTGTGCAGCGGCATTTGCTTTTGGCCATCCGTTTGCGATGCTGATTACGGCTGTCAAATGGTGAGGTGCGTGAAATAGTTTTCCTATACAAAATTGATCCTTACGCGCGCCACTCGTATTGAACTCGCATTGAAAAACTACTGATCGTAATTCTTATCGCAAACAGTCGGCCAAACGCAATGCCGCTGCTTAATACCTAGATCGCAAAAGTTTGTGCAAGCAAGTGTCCAACGTCCACCAACACGCACTGATTTTTGACTATACTGTAAATGTAGCTTTAACATTTGTGATTGACTTGAAGTGTCGCTCGACAGGCGTAGCCGACAGTAGTGTGTAGTGACTTGACTATGGCGCACAGCTTGAGTTGGCTTCGAGCGCGGCCGCTGTGAGAGGGCACAGACTATTTAGATTAGAGTAAAAGTGACATTCTTATGCTGTCAGACTTTGTCACCTGAGGGGATGAATGTTGAAGTCAATTGAGTGGGATTGGTTGAAGCAATACTTGTTCGTAGTGTTGAAAGTTTTGTTGATGTCTTGATGATGTTTTAGGAGTAAGTGAACATTTAATGTTGAATGTAACGTATAGATCTTATAGTTCGGTATATTTTGATGTTGTTTTAGTATTGTTAATCATTTGTCCGAAGAACTAAAAATAAGAGGAATGTTTTTTTTTTCTGCATACCTCATGGAGAATGTCATGAATGATGAAAATATTAAATTGCTTCAATCCAAACTCCAATGATCTTGGAATTGTAATAATGAAGTCCTGTTATGAGGTTTTTTAAACCTCTAGCTATGGGTAGATTGATCAGGAATAAAGTAAAATATGGCGGAAGAGAATTAATATGTACCTGGATAGCGGTGAATTTATTATGTTATTTTTTTATCTTTAGAGTTCTTTGAAGTTATGCATTATTGAAGTTAAGCGAAAAATGGCATTGTGCATGAAATAGAACAACAAAAAATAACAACATGCAACAAGCGCGCCAAACATTTTATGCATTAACATATGGACGGCTGATTGTGAATCCTTACTTATACCAATGATTTTATGTATCGAAACGAAGCATAAATGTCATACGTCAGGGTACGTACCTATGTCTCTAGATGTAAATGTCTATTATTAATACTTATTCAACTTCAAAGAACTCGATTTGAAATGAAATTATATCTCTATGCAAAAACAGGGGCCTTATTCGACTTTGCAAAGATACAGGATTTCCCATATCCCTAAATAACGTTGACCATCTTCCTCCTACTAATACTACTACAGCCTACTTGCGTCCCACTGGTGGGCACAGGTCTCAACTCACCACGAAAGGGTTTGGGCTATGATCCCCACGCGGGCCCAGCGCGGATTCAGGAGTTCACATCCTCTTATTTAGCAATTATCATTAAAAAAACTATCCGGGAAAACCGATCTCCTATCTCAAATTTAAGGACTCCACTGGGAATCTCTATCTCTCTCCAATATTCCAATACAATCTTCGCTAAAAATGGAGATAATGTAACATTTTATTTATGGATATGGAAAATCTCATAACTCCATTTACAAACTCGAATAAGAACCAAGATTAAATAAAAATCTTTACTGTATTCTAGATGAATTATCTGAAAGTGTATGAATTTAGACCCGTTACGGACAGAGTGAACAAAATGGATAAGTTTATGGTGATCTAAGTCGACGTTAACTCATTAAGTCTTTCAATAATATTTATAGAAGGAATTATTAAGTCGTTTTATAAATAGTGAAATTTTATTTGTAATATATGTATTGATATATTTATCAGCATTGTAGATATTGGAAAGGGCCTCTCACACCGGTAGCGCGGTACGTTTGTGTTGCGGGGTGTACCCCCGAATATCAGTATTTCGACAATTTGGTAAAAGTAGCGTTACTACTTGTACTTAAGGTAACGAGTCGACGCCGCCGTGTACGGGGCGGCTGGAACACAGACGAAATAAATAATACGACGTTAAATGACTTTCATTTCAAGATCACCTTCGACAGACATTTTCATAGAAGATCAGATGATAAGTTCTGATGAAGTGGGTTGCTAGTGGTACCATCGTCTTTCCCCGTTAACCTGCCGCCAAATGGCAGTGCTCGCACTGTTGTGTTCCGGTAGGGGGTTAAGGCAGCCAGTGTTTCTGGCACAGAGGCATTCTATCTTAGGCCTCAGGGTAGGCAGCGCATTCGAGATCTTATGGTATCTTAATGGGGATCATTTCGGTATCCATGGGCCGCAGTGACCACTTATCATCAGATGGGCTGTGTGTTCGTTTGCCTATAGGTTTGACATAAAAAAGAGGGACATCGTACATTCGATATCAAAAGTCGTAGTAGCCGTCGAATCAATAGCACAGAATATTTAATACAGTACAGCATACAACTACGTACAGGATGGCCACGGAATCACCCGCCTGAATCTAGCCGGCGCGTAATTCGCGCCCAACTCGCCTTACCGTCATTTGTTTGATCCGGAGATGGTGAGTGGACAATTGGCCCGAGTAGTAAGTAGTACACACACATTTATCTAAAAGTGTACAGACGTCCTAGCACGAAAACATTGACACCTCATTCGAATTTTGTTCGAAATCGTGCTTTTATAGGCCGTGTCCGCCCTGTGTCAATAGGGAACAAACGAACCTGAACCATTCATTTTTCATACCTAAGTTAACGTCACTGTGACATTAGTAAGGTCACCGCGAGGTTCCGCGGGTAAAAAATCCGCTAGAAGCGTTAGTGGCGTTGGTGTCGGCCAAGGCAACCTTGGTCATTTTGCGCGGCTTGACATTGACAACGTACATCTTTCCAATGATCATACGAACGCAGTCTGTTAATCCCATGGTCTAAGAAAACAAGGTCTGCCGATCCAGGCGACGTGTCACCGTAACGTCAAAGTCGAGTTGCCACCTTATTGCAATAAAACAAAAATGGAGGAAATATTTTCTGCCTTTGTAATGCAAAATAAATTATTTGCACATTACAATTGTCATTTACTTGTTTAAACACAAAAATGGGACAAGTAAAACCAAATGAACGTAATAGTTTAATGAAACACACCACGGAGATTACTTTAATACACCACTTGCAACACACAGCAGTGCGAATGACGTTAAGGTGACACCTGTGAATGTGAATACTAATGAATATCGGACTGTCATACCTGGCGAAGTAATATTATTATTGTCATAACTAGCTTCTGCCCGCAACTTCGTCAGCGTGAAATTCGGAAATAGCGTTCCTGCGGCAACTATGCGTTTTTTGCGGGATAAAAAGTAGCCTATGAGCCTATGTGTTGACCAGTGTAACCAAATTTTGTTGCAATCCGTCCAGTAGTTTTCGAGTTAAATCCGGACATATATGCATACAGATGAATGTCACCTTTTTTTCTCCCAATTATATCTGATGGCAACTGTCCTTTAAATAGACCTTTCCCGGCACGTGTGAATGAAACGTGAAAGAAATTTTCCAACAGCATTGCTAAGGCTTCTGACATACAAGGTTCCGTACTCCTTTAAATAAAAAATAAAGTCGCCCCAATCGTTACAGATTGTCACAACTTACGAGTAGAAGGCGTAATCAATACTAATAATAAGTCTGTAGAAGAAGTCGCGTCTGAAGCTTTAAAATTAAAAGAAACTATCAAGTCGAAGGGACTGTATAAACGATACTGAACACAAAAGAACGATTTTTAGAATTTTGTCTGTATGTATACTACTACTACTACTACTACTACAACAGCCTATTTACGGCCCACTGCTGGGCACAGGCCTCCTCTCAACACGAGAGAGAGAGAGCGAGATTTTGTCTGTATGTAGGTATGTCCTACTCGAACTCTTGTGACATAAACAGTAAGGTTGACATTATTTAATCACAGATGGCCTGTCCATGGCTCAAGGGCGGATCCAGGGAGGGGGTCATGGGGGTCATGACCCCCCCCGGCAGGACTAGGTCTAACTGCTATTATGTATTTTTAACCGCTGACGCGAAAAAGGGGGAGGGGGTTGTATGACATGACCCCCCCCCCCCCCCCCTGAGTCGAAAGCTGGACAGATAGTAGGAGATACGGCCTAAGGAGTACTACGAGCACGTATACCTAACGGCTAGTTTTTAAATGAATCAAAGAAAAAAGTTTATCGTAAAAAATACCTTTTTACCAGTGGGGACTATAGCCCGAATGCTCTCGTGATGAGAGGAGGCCTGTGTCCAAAAGTGGGACGTAAATAGGCTTTTGTGGTGGTGGTGGTACTCATGATCTATTACTTATTTAAACTTGAGTTGCTTAAAATTCCATGCGTACCCGCAACCCCGGCTCTAAGGCGTTTCGAGGACCACGTGGGGTTTAAGCCGTTAGGAGTCCGGCACAACCACCCAGCTCCCCACAGAACAGGGTGGTGGCCACGAGGATTTCCCAAGAAAAACAAAATGCCGTGTCTCCATCGAGAAAAACGTCAATGGTATATATATTTCGATGCCTTGGCAGAGTTCATGCCTTAGCCCTTGCCCGTACCAAAATATGCGGAAATATTACAGTTTATCTACGCACCACGGCGAAAGGTGCCTTAATATATATTTTGCCATCATGGCCGCTGAGTCCTTCAATATACGGGGTGTTCTAAAAGTGGAACATTGATGGATAATAAGAATATTGGTTTTGTTGATAGTTCTTCAGAGGACATATGAATTTACTTACACTTCCATCAGGTGGGCCAGCGTGAGTTATTCACTAATTCCTCCTAATACCTACTTTAAATAGTACGATTTATAACTGTAAACTTACAGTAATCTAATTTGAAGATTACATTTACACAATACCTTACTAAATTTCAATCGGGTGAGCCGACGAGAGTAATTTAGTAGCTCTGTCTGACAATATTATACTTAACTAAAATTACTTACAAAGTGACGTCTAAAAAGAACACCCTCTGTTGACTGGCAAGATACCAAAATATATATTAGTATGCCGTAATATATCGTAATATGCCTTGCTATAATATATATTAAGGTATATTATAGGTCCGTCTGTGGTATCTGTCAAATAGTATGGAAAATATGTCGTATATGTTTCATAGCTCGGCATATACACGGTGAACTTGAGTAACCCGAATAATTTTACCGGCGTATACCTGAGGCCGTAAGAAATAAAATAAAAAATTAAACCAGGTTGAAATATGATTTTTAATTTTTTTTATTCCATACGATTTCTGATCGACTTCGACTGGGGTCGTATGGAATAAAATAAGTTAAAAATCATATTTCAACCTGATCTCATTAACATTTCTTATTCCTTATGACCTCAGGTATACGCTGGTAAAATTATTCGGGTTCACCGTGTATATTATTAATATATATATTATCGCTTCGTGTGATGGGCTTAATAATGTAAACCATCGGAAACTGTGCTCGACTGATCTTTTCCCAATCTTCTACAGCCGATACCCTTCTCCGGTTCATTGGAGCCGGTATTCCGTCTCCGTAATGCCGGAATGTAAATAGCTTTCAGCTGAGGGTGCGTTCCGTAACGCGCTCACAGCACTTTGAGCGCGTTTCGGGACACTTTGTGAGCGTGCTCACAGCGCTCAGGAAATTGATGACGTCATCGATCGACGCTCACGGTGCTCACGCTGCGGGGCATGGGCGCTGTGAGCGCAAACGTCAAAGTGACATTTGACTATACATTTGACAGGATATGATTTCGTAATAAAAAAAAGATTGGCAGTTATTAGTGTAGGCGTCGTGAGCGTGCTTATGATCGCTCCGAATCAAAAACGCGCTCACACGGTCGTGAGCATGACAATCGATTCGGGACACTTATGAGCGCTGTGAACGCTGTGAGCGCTTTGAGCGCGATACGGAACGCACCCTGAGAGAAGGACTCGCGATTTTGATTTGAGTAAATAAAAGAAAAAAAATGTTTCGTTTTATCTGGCTCCTGGATTGAAATGTTTATTTAAACCCCTTGGCCCAAAAAGGTGAGTTAATATTGTGTTCTTATATACAGAATAGGTACCTAATTCAGGAGACGTGATCGTATTTAAAACAACATAAATTTATTATTCAAGTTCAAAATAACGATCGCTAAATTTCAGAATAGATAAATAATCAATATATAACCTTCTTGTGAAACCGTGATTTTGACTTTTTAGTAAGCAGGTTCTGTAACTTTTTACACGTCAAATGAAAAAGATATTTAAATTGTCACATTCGTACATTGTACCCTTATTGAACCCAACTATGGTTTTTTCTCAATGGCCGTAACCCAAGATGGACGTTGACGTTTGTTGAGTTTCTCCAATTTTATTTTATTAATCATTTACACCCTACATTTACCTTTATTACCGAACAACTTGCAGGCCTGTGGCCCTTACTTTGATATTGGCGAAGTGTCCAAGACAGAAGCCATTAATTTATATAGAATAGAATAGAACCCAACTATGGAGTGTGGAATGTGTCTTGGTAAGGAGCGCAATGTTATATGGCGAAACAGTTGAAAACGTGTCCAGCGGATTTGATAAGCAACAAAACAAAACACACTCTCGTCACAACCGTTTCCACTGCGTTTTTGCCTCAGCAGCGCCATCTGAAGGCGCTACTGCAGACTATCCGCCTAGGTGGTTTGACCCGCAGAGATCAGATACTATAGAGTACGGTTGTTCGTCCATTTGTATGGGAACCAAGCGTGTAACATTTTGCGTCGCTACGATGACGTCACGAGAGTAATTTAGTGGTGGGCAACAAAAGATGCGCGACTCCGATTTAACAGCATCGATTGTCAAGCGGCTAAACGATTTAAGATCTTTAGCATTTTTAATCGATTTACAGATCAATAAAAGACGACGGAAAAATGATAATTCGTTTCCACATAATAATGCGAAATAGTTTTAAAATGTTTTAACACTTACACTTATTATTGGCATCCGATTTACACATTCATGCAAAATTTCAGCTGAATCGGTAACGGGGAAGTGGATCAAATTCCACTTGCAAGATTTGATTACAGACAGACAAACAAACTAATCAAACAAACATCGGGACATGTGAAACTAAATAAAAGCTTGTAATAACAATAGATAAATGAAATACTGATCGTGTAACTCCATTCATAGTAGTAGGTATATTCAAGTATTTCTGATAATACTAGCTGTTCACTTATTACCACGTTTTATAGCTACAATATAATATGCATTTTTATTATCATTTTTCTGCCTGATTTTAATCGATTATGAAATCGGCATTGAAATTAGCAGGTGCACATCACTATTAACAGAATAATGAGAAATCGGCCTGGAACGCGGTTGGTCGACGCCTCGAGAGTTTGGCTTGACTACTTTTACATAGCTGGTTTTCAATATGCGCAAGTTTGGCGCAACAGATTAAAGCCGCAATGGAAAACGAGGATTGGACATAAGGCATTCGCTACTAATTTGGTAAAACTAATAAAGAGCTACAAAATAAATCGTTTTCACAAAAATAACAGATATTTCAAGACAGAAAGTACTTACCGATGATAGGTAACACCCTGATGACCAACTCCACCAACGCTGGTGTTGTTTGTACAGTTAATTACGGCACACTTAGTTATTTTGTTTTTTTGATGTGACGTTGCTCGCGGAAGGCGGTCGGAAGCGAACTGAGGTTAGAAGCGAGCAAAGTGGACATATTGTCCACTTTTTTCCACGCGCGGTAGGTAAACTTAAGCATTCTATCTCGATCTGTGTTCTGTGGTTTGACCGGAGTGGCGACCGCAGCGCCCCCAACCTACCCAATTTAATTGTAATTCAAAGATGTGTGTCAAGTCCCCAATCCGCACTGGGCCCGCGTGGAGTCTATAGCCCAAACCCTCTCATGATGAGGGGAGGCCTGTGCCCAACAGTGAGACGCAAATTTTATCCCGGAAAAACGCATAGTTCCCGCGGGAACGCGATAACCGAATTCTACGCGGGCGAAGTCGCTGGCAGAAGCTAGTTCTGTATACTTAAGTACCAACAAAATATTATACTAGTAACTTCAAATTTTTACGGCTTAGTAACAAGTTGAGGTTTGTACGAGACGAAGCGAGACGTACAGACGATGACGTAAGTATCCGTCTTCTGATTTGGATTTCAATACTTCAAACTTGTTCAAACCAACTTAGACCCACTCGAGGAGCATTGTGAATTGGATATTTGGAATTTTCATGTCATACAATGTTCTGTGAGGTTTCTTGAAGTTTGAAAACTTGTACACTGTTGACATTTCAATGTTTGTTATTACAGAAAAATGACCTAAGTATTTTCACAGTCATCCAAACGGGTGTTATTTATTTATTATGTTCACTCATTGACTGCTAGACAGTCTTTAAATAGTATATGCGCTAATCAATTTCACATAACAAAATACACTGAGTGGTATTTATATCTGGTGAACAGAACCGTGGTAACCTAGTGGTTCGACCTACCTCTCATGCAGAGGGTCGGGGGTTCGATTCCGGCTCGCACCTCTAAGTTTACTTATGTGCGAAATTCAATTTCAATTGACCACTGAGCTTTTCGGTGAAGGAAAACATCGTGAGGAAACCTGCACACATCTGCGAAGTAGTTCAAAGATGTGTGTGAAGTCCCCAATTTGCACAGGGCCCGCGTGGGGACGATAGCCCACCCTCTCGTGATGAGAGGAGGCCTGTGCTCAGCAGTGGGACGCAAATAGGCTGTAGAAGTAGTTGTATTGCTGGTTAAGGCCTCTCTCATCACGAGAGTGTACCCACGTCCAGTGCGGATTTGGGGACTTCACGAATGCTTTTAAATGGAAAGTGTTTTTGGAAGCTAACTTTTTCTTTGAACCTGAAATGGCACGTTCTGTAACGAGGTCGGACATGACAGTTTTCTTAGTGAAGTGAAAAGTCGTGTCTTACACTCGACAGCAAAGTTATTTCATTGATGATCGCTTCGCTAGGGGTCAAATATTCCCCTCGTTGGTCAGCTCTCGGGGCGATAATAACAACCTAAAATAAAAATATTGCAGGTTTCCTATGTGAACATAGTAAACTGTTTAGATACATAAAATGCCCAGAGATGCGATTCGGTACCAAACTACTAGACTCGCACAATTGTTTCACAATCTCTAAAATTGTATGCATCATTATAAATTTCAGATTGAATTTCCTATTGGAATGATGAGAATTTCTCTCCCAGAAGACTAAACTCAATACTAAAGTTTGATCCGTTGTTTTATCGAATTGGCCTCCATCGGTATTATCAAAGACTCACGATGCTTCATGGTATTTAGAAAAAGTTGTTCAATTTGGACATTTCTATCGTGCTTTAGGCTAATTTTGATGTTTTTACCGCTCATCAAGATTGGTAGCTAAATTCATTTGGTAGGAGTCTTACAATATTAGGTATGCTTAAAGGAATTGTTTAAATATGAGAAACTTAAAAGATTATTTTATAGTCAATTTTAAAATATACATATAATTCTAAAGCGGCTCAACGAGTTCTTATTAAAAGTAATAATCCAATAACTAATAGAGAAATACTACCATTGAGTTTTGTAAATGCATAACGAAAAATCACATCGTGTCCAAAATTTACAAGTTTGAAATTCATATGACAGAGTATCTTTAGTATTAAGCTTTCAAATACGAACCTTAAAATTAAGAACATTTAATATATGTATAGGGTGACAATGCATAATTGAAATTGAAATTTACCATGAGCTTTTCGGTGAAGGAAAACATCGTGAGGAAACCTGCACGCATCTGCGAAGTAATTCAAAGATGTGTGTGAAATCCCCAAACTGCACTGGGCCCGCGTGTGGACTTTAGCCCAAACCCTCTCGAGATGAGGGGAGGCCTGTGCCCAGCAGTGGGACGCAAATAGGCTGTGTAGTAGTAGAGTATTGCTGGTTAGGGCCTCTCTCATCACGAGAGTGCACCCACGTCCACTGCGGATTTGGAGACTTCACGAATACCTTTATTAAAATTAGTTTTAAAATTAGTGGATAAGCAAGTGCTACTTGTTTAGTGGTTAAAATGAATTAATCATTTGAGAAGTACCTATCTTGAAAGTAAATTTAATATTCAGAAGGAGAGAAATCGAAATTCTCACTGAACTCTAACACCAATGTTACGTTACGGGCAAACACTTACCAACTAAAACATAGATTTTTTTTGGAATTAGGACCAAGTGACGCATTTCCTAATAATTCCGCCCTGCTGAGCCGATTAAAATTCACCGGCCAAAATGGCGAATTGAACGCGCCGACCTAAATTGAACCGCGGATTTAAATAAAAAGTTGCCCCGAGAAAGGGAATTCGAACGAGAACGGGGGACTCAAAGAAATTACTTTTAGATTTTTCACCTTTAAAAAAGTTGAGTTGCGAAAAACGAGCGCTTTTTTTTGTTTCCATGCAAACGAGAGCCGATTTTTTGCTTACGTTTACGTGATTCCGATCGTTTTTAACGTTACGTAACGCTAAACCATTTAAATACCTACTCAATTTAATATTTTCCTATTGTTAGCATACGTTTAATTTCATAACGCACCTAGGACGTTATAACTAGGTATTGGATTTACGAACACACGGCACACGATCTTTTGTTCTTTTGTTTTGTTCATCATTCAGCCGAAGATTCTTCCGAAAGGCTGGATATGGACCTCTCTCAAGTCTTACGACTCGGAATTGAAATATGTAAGTATAGTTTTGGTAGGTGTCACGAATATCTCGGTAGTAACCAAACAAAATTCAGTTGAGCATTAAGACACTTAAAGCTGTAAAGCTAGACTATATAGACTACAAGCTACTCTCCTATACAATACAAATAATTTATTGAACATCACACAAATGACAAAGGTACGAAAAATGTACCTAAATAGTTACAAAATATCAGAGGTAAGATGTTGGTCTTGTCGTTAAAATATGATTGTGTAACTTACAACAACCAATGGGGGCTATCGCGTGTGAATTTGCCACTAGAGGTGCTAGTGTCGCGTGAGGTCCAATAACATTCACTTTTCACGGGTTTTAAGTAAGTAAGTAAGTAACACTTTATTGTACATAATAAAACACACAAATACAATTATCAATACAGAGAAGAGACACATGTACAAAGGCGAGCTTATCCCTACAAGGAAAAAGGGGGTAAGGGGTTTTGGCGGGCTTCGTGACATAAATGATAATTTCTTTAATTAACCTGTCGAAAGGTGATCTCCTTCGTGAAATTATCGCAAATATGGATTATTTGGCGATCAATGTGAACGCTTTGGAAAAAAATGAAAAAAATCCGAACGAAACGGAACTCGATATGATGATAGTTATTTATAATTAATAATCTTCGTGCCAAAAGAGCGCCGGACGCTTCTCGAGACACGCTGCTCTCAATGACATAATTCGTCGGCCTCTTGCCACCGTCAACGTCCCGGCTCTGCTCGAGCCGACCGGTGTTAGTAGAGAAGATGGCAAGAGACCAGACGGTATGTCCTTAGTTCCTTGGAAGATGGGTCTGGTGCTGGTGTGGGATGCAACTTGTGTGGACACATTGGCTCCGTCTCATCTACAAGAAACAATAAATAGACCTGAAGCGGCGGCAGAAGCGGCGGAAATTCTTAAAATTAATAAATTCAGATCTCTCGGCACCGAATTCTGTTTTATACCTTTCGGTGTCGAGACTCTTGGTCCGTGGGGTCCTAAAGCTCTTGATTTTTACAATGAAATTTCAAAAAGATTAGTCGACGTCTTCAGGGACCGAAGAGCTGGCAGCTTCCTCGCTCAACGCTTGAGCATCGCTATACAACGGGGAAATGCTGCCAGCATCTTCGGTACCGTGCCGCGGGGGCCGTTTTTAGATTTTGTTTAATTTTCATGTATTTTTAAAGTATTTAGAAGGCTATTCTTTATTTTATAAATGTGCTATGTAATCTATTTGCCACTGGCGCCATCTATCCGCGATCAAACGCAATCGCGAGCAAAGAGTCTTCAAACTTTGAACGGGCTGAGCGGACCAATGGGAAGACAGCTCGGCGGCGCGCGGTGCATTGCTTGTGTAAATAAACGGCTCGGCGGAAAAAAGTAAAAGTCGGTTTTCCGGAATGTTTGGACCTTATTTGCATCCATGTACATTATAGAACTCATGTGTGTTGATTTGTGATAACGTGTGGTGGCCACCAACTTCGAGAAACTGCAATAGTACAATATTTTGGATCACAAGGCGGCGGCACGAGCAGAGCCAGTTCAAAGGTAGGCGATTGCTTAGTAACTTTATATTGTGGAGATAAGCCTTAACTAGACTAGAGACTTACTGACGTGAACAATAAGTCATTTTAAGTATTTTAGTTATTTGTAAGTAGTTTTAATTCTTGTTTAGTATAGTAATGGTTTTAGTACATTTTAATTTATACTTAAAAATAATATAAATTAAAATTAAAAATTATATACTTAAAGACATGGTGGCCAACATAAGACGAAAATAAACTTAATGAGATTCAAGATTTAAAACATTATTTCGGCGCCGATCTTATACCTTAGTCAACAGTGGCGCCAACTGGTGAGCAAAGAAACGATAGTCCCCATTGTGACAAGCGATTTGATGAGCTTATATGTTACAGTTGGTACTGTTTATTTTTAAAATTAAAATGTAACTAAAAGAGTGGTCATAAATATTTGAACACGATCTTATTGTCAAGACGTTCTAACGTAACTTGTTGATCAACCTTGTTTGTTCACATCATCCGATGAAGATGTACGTTGGGTGGTAATACCAGCAGAAAATGACGTATAATAGCTATTTATTAATATAATGCGCAGCCCATTAGCGTACAATTATACCTTCCCGCCACTGTATTCACTTGCCAAAATAGTGCCTTTATTCGCCACCTTTAAAGAGCTACCAATTCAAGCATGAATGAACCGATTTATTATTAATTTGAAGTACTTCGAATAATTTATGGCATAGGTATTTAAGGCTCATTTGATGAGTTTAAAACAAGAGAAACAGAGATAGTACCTATTGAAAGGCGAACACGTGGGTGATAAAACAATAAACACGGATTATTTCAACGATGACAGCTACTTTGGTGTTTTAGCCATTTCTAGGGAGTAGAATCGTCGCATGCAATATCATCATCATCATCATTTCAGCCGAAAGAAGTCCACTGCTGGACATAGGCCTCCCCCAAGGCTCGCCACTCCGACCGGTCCTGTGCTACTTGCTTCCACCGGTTTCCCGCGACCTTTACGAGGTCGTCGCTCCATCTTGTTGGAGGCCTACCGACAGCTCGTCTCCCGGTTCGCGGACGCCACTCGAGAACTTTCCGGCCACATCGGCCATCAGTCCTGCGAGCAATGTGCCCCGCCCACTGCCACTTAAGGTTCGCAATTCTTCGGGCTATGTCGGTGACCCTAGTTCTGCTGCGGATATCCTCATTTCTGATTCTATCACGCAGAGAAACCCCGAGCATAGCCCTTTCCATTGCCCTCTGAGTGGCTTTGAGCCTTCTTATGAGACCCATCGTGAGCGCCCACGTCTCGGAACCATAAGTCATCACTGGCAACACACACTGGTCGAAGACTTTCGACTTGAGACAGTGCGGTAATTTGGACGAAAAGACGAAAAACGAAGGACGAAATGCAATATGCACCTAAACAATCTCTTTTTTTTCAGAATCTTAGTCATATAGGTAGGTATCCAAATGTTGTCGTTCACTATAATTTATTTGTAAGGCGTATGGAGGGTTGAAGTAAAGGAGCGCATTCTTTATAGTTCCAAAGGTAGACACCAAATCGGTTAGGTTGGGGGCGCTTCGGTCGTCACTCCAGTTAAGCCACCTAGGCGGATAGTCTGCAGTATCTAGCGCCTTCAGATGGCGCTGCTGAGGCAAAAACGAAGCGAAAACGGTTGTGAGGAGAGTGTGTTTTGTTTTGTTGCAAATCTGCTGGACACGTATTCAACTGTTTCGCCATATAAGATTGCGCTCCTTACCAAGACACATTCCATACTGCATAGTAAGGCGCATACATTTATAGACTTACCTATCAAACTATCACACTAAACGTCACAGACCTCAGTACATCAACCCGGAAGCAAATTCAAATAAAGAATGGGTATTTAGTAACCGCGCGAAGCGAGGAGTTGCCAAGTTGTGGTGTGGTGTGATGTGGTGAGCTGTGATGCTTCGTAGAATTTCAATCAAAATTTCGATTCCATTCTTGAATCTGCCTCGAAAATCCAACTAGTACAATTCATATTACTGGCCACTACAACAATGGATCGAGGAAGAGAAAATATCCAGAGGCGGTTTACAAAATTGGGACAATTTCCCGCGCGCGTAACTCCGAGCCGCGGGCTGGCCCGCTCAATTATTTCCCAGCCCTTTGTGCTGTCTCATAGAAATGTTATTTTCTTATCTTACTTATCAACCACTGTAACCTGTATCAATTTGGCTTTACTCGGCGTTTTGGGGATTCAGCCCGTTGATATAGGCCGTTCATGTCGTTATGGTTTCAATTATATGGTTTCAATATTTTTATTGTATTGAGAAATATATTATTATTATAAATAAATTATTACTATAAAAAACTAGAGAAGCGAACGGAATAGCTGTTACCATGTTACCATACATTGATTTAGATATAAATACATCGTCAAATCTAATTTTAATTGTAAGAAAATACAGTCCTTCCCCTTATACTCCGATATACTTATACCAAATCTCCAGGAGGTAACAGACAGGCAGAAAAAAAGAGTTACATTTGCATTTTTAATATTAGTATGGATAAATGATCTCCACAAAATCATACAACGTATAGATAGATAAGCTAAATGAAGTCCGTTTAGGGACCTAATGTTTATCAAAGATAACCTAAATAGCTGGATATGTAAAGGCACGTCAAATATTTTAGGTATTTTAGGTAGAGCGATATCAAACGGAGCCGCCGGATGGCGATGGCGTGCCGGGGTATTACCGGCCGGAAATTTAAATTGGGCGGCCGTACCGGCGAAACGTACCTATCGCTTGAAGTTTTAAATAAAATGGATATCTTTATTTTTTAAAGTGGGGAGATGAGGCCCTTTGCCTCGATGGCAAGCAATCAAATCACCGTCTTCTATAAACACCGGCAGATTTAATGGGGATGGCAGGATAGAAGGATGCAAGGTGACGGAGGGACTTCGGTATGAGCATGGAAATAGTAACTAATACGAGCTCGAACCACCTCTGTGACGTTCATCAGCATTTCGAGACAACACCGCTGAGTGAAGACTAAGGTAAGTACCTACTATATTTTAAGAATTCCGTTTTATTTTAAGTTCGAAGTAAATAGGTATTAATTACTGTTTTTGTTTACGTTATATTTGGTCCTTTTTGATTTTGCATATTATTTCATTTTGTATGTTTGTTTGCCAAATATACCTAAACATCCTTCATTTCATTTTATTTCAATAGTATAGGTACTTTACAAGTACGAGAGTAAGTATTACTTAGGTTATATTTTATGCATGCCACACCTGAACAAAGTTCACTCATAAATAAATAAATAAATAAATTCGTATCGTTCTACATTCTTGATACGAATGATTATTCGTATCAAGAACGTAAAAGAATAACTACTATTCATCCTTCCGCAAAGAGAATTTGTTTATATTATAAATAGGATATTTGATTACTTTTACGACAAAGGGTATTTATTTGGAAAATGGGCATTCTGGTAATTTCGTTAGGCTGGCTCCGGCCGCGCCCGTCACTGGGCACTCCGAAATATTGCGTCGAATCGATCTTCTTCGCTTTAACGCATTCACTGCCACTTCTTTTTACGAACTTTCGCCAGGTGCCACATCTGTCATTAAGGGAACATTGCAACGCACATGTGCGTTCGAGGCACTGCGGGAAAGTCAGCAAAACGCATATATGCGTTGGTGGCAGTGAATGCCTTAAAGAGAAATAAAATGCGCTGTCATTGTTATTGGCCTATATTTTTTTTGTAAATTTAATAGGTAACAATAGATTATCATTGTCATGGAAAATGATGTTGTTGCCGAAGATGATAAAGCTTACTTTAGTGAGATAAGGTTTAAAACTACAGTCAAGTTTACTGAATTTTAATTACCTTAAATTAAGCTCTATAATAATAATGAAAGAGTAAGTAAGCCTCAAGCAATCCGACCGTAACACATCCAACATAATACAATAACTCTCGCTCGCGTCTACTCCTGCGTTGATTTACGTTTTTTTTCCCAGTTTTCAACCACTTAAGAGACGATTTACAAAATTAAACCTATAATACCAATAGAGTACTATTCCCTTCCTGAGGTGTTACAGTATCCCCAAAAGTATTAAGAAATTTCATCTCAACATTTTAACAGACAGACAGAGTTACTTTAATATTTATAAAATTAGCAGAGATTTTTTCCAAGCCCTCTGATTTCAAATCGTTCAAAATATTACAGTTCAAACCGTGCTGAAAAGCGGTCGGGTTTCGGCGCGATTGCCCGTCGTTACGTCCAGCCTCCGCTTGATGGGAACAAATATTTCTCCTTGATTGTCCGATCAATGACCTGTCACTTTACGTTTCTGCTAAACGTGGCTTTAGGTTCAATCTCTCTGCACAAAGGACCTATTTTACTTTAGAAACGATAATAACGTCCTCTTTATTGTCAAATTTCCAAGTTTTCATCCCAAATACAGATTAGAATAGAAATCACAACTTAGATTTTTTTGTAAGGCGTACTTCGGAATATCTGTTTAACGCATTCACCGCCACCGACGCATATGTGCGTTTTGATGACTTTCCCGCAGTGCCTTGAACGCACATGTGCGTTGCAATGTTCCCTTAATGACAGATGTGGCACCTGGCGAAAGTTCGTAAAACAGAAGTGGCAGTGAATACCTTAAAGCATTCAATAAAAAAACACATGTTTTAACTAAGACTAAAAGTGGTAAGTAACTGGTGCGTGACGTCATACCTCTCTCTTTCGCTAAAGATGAGTGCCAAGCGAAGAACTATTTCTATGCGCAGAAAGAGATATGTTATGACTGTTATGAGTCATATGACATCAGTTTTGAGTTATGCCCTTTTTTAATTTCTATTTTATGTACCTATGTGATTTAGGACTTACTAATCAGCTTATAAAATAGTCACGTTGAAAAAAAATATGTCGTCATTTCGAACAACTTCACACAACTTAGGTACTTACTGGCTGCTTAGGAAATAAGCAAAGCGGGTCCACCCATGCGCCAATTTAAGTTAAAACAGCTTACAAAAGTACCGATTTATAGACATGGTTATTATGTGAATCGGTATGCAGAATTTAAAACATACAAGAATGTCTTCTTTATCTACTCTCTTAAAGCATACACATGTAAAAAGCCACTAGGTACCCAGCATTTAAAACATGAAATTTCTGTGGAAAACGAGTGCACCTATAAAATTGATATAAAATAGGCCGTCATTCACAAAATTAAATGGTAACGCCGTGAATTTCACCCGGTACTTTCTTATGAAGTGAGTTGAATCTCGAGTCTTCTCAGATCCTCAAGTAATGTACTTAGGAGAAGCAAGTCCGTTTACAATATAAATTAGGTTAAGAGGAAGGGCGGGATCGCCGTTTAGTAAATTAACCTAATTCTCTTCGGGTAGTGACACTTCTCTTAAATGGTATGTACACCTGTAAAATTTTATTTAGATAGGAAACTTCTTAAATGTTTACTTGAGAAGTCTCTTATTCTATCTGTATTTATCTGTCGTTATAAAATGACACAAAGAGAGATAGAAGCCTTCCTCTACGCCCCTCACCCCAGCCGAACGGGCACAAACATTGATCAGTTCCAACAATTATGTATTTACTACTTCCATGCATCCGCGATTGTAATTTTCTTATGATTTCATAACATTTCGGGCTCAGAACAGTGGTCTCATAGGGATTCGTGGTGATTTCATAGGGAATGGATACGATACGTCAAAACGTCACGGCGTTTTGACGTATCGTATAAATTCCCTTTTGCGCTCCGAATGAGGCCCCAGGACATGTTTATGCATACGCCGTTCCCAAACACCATTGAATCACACCTCAATACTAGGACTAAATTTGCATTTCAACGTCTAAATGGATCTGTGGCAAATTAATTCGGTCTGATGATTTAAATATGAGCGCAAACTCATTGATATCACGTTCCATGCTCAAATTCAAAAGCTAAGTTTCATTTCGCTCTATCTCTTTTCCACTTGTGTTATAATAGAATAGAGAGAGAGAAGTAAGGAATGAGTTCAATATCTTGGTTTGTGTTTCGGAGTAGAGCCGTTTTCAGTGCTGCATCTCGGAGTTCTGTCATACAAATCCTCTCGTATCATAGATATGTTAATTTACAGCTAAAACTAGAGCAAGTAATTAATGGTGATCGCGATAGTATAAATTTTGTAGTTATTAAATCCGATTATGAATAAAATTGGTTATAATTTTACGTGATAACGCCACGCTTAGGCTGATCGTGCCTCTCTATCGCTTTTAATTATTTATTTATTGAAAATTAATAAATCATACAGAAATAAAAAACTTAAAACTAAATCATTTTCCCGCAAAACTACTTGTATGCAGTTTGTCTGCAGGCAAGAAAATATACATATTAGAGTCTTCAATTTGACATTCCTTAATTTTAATATTACCTATTTAGTACTATTATTATATGTTATATATTGTTATTACATAATATATTATTATTCCACGCTTGTTCCACGCTCTCTCATTGTGTCATGTTTTTTCTTGCGCGCAGCCAGCATTCATCGATTTATAAGACGTGATCACGTCAAAATAAAAAAAAATGAATTGATTGCATTTGCAGCATTTTTGGGTATGTTAGTTTTTATCATGGCACTTCACTTAGCTGTCATTTGTCACCTAAGTATAGGTAGTAGGTATTCACATCACAGATTGTGCATTGGATGTGTCCATCGTAGTTAGCAAAAAATAATAACAAAGGTGGAATGGAAAATATTTGCCAACTTGGTTAACGCATTCACTGTAGCAATTGTTGTTTATTTTAATTTTCTGTTAAGCTAATTTTGAACGCACAATTGAGTTCAAGACACCGGTTAGAAGTTAGCGAAACGCAAGGCCATGAATGCGTTAAATAGTATACTTAAATGTTTAGGTACACACACAGCCCACAGTAAGTGGTCACTGCGGCCCTTGGACACCGAAATCCTATGATCCCCCATTAAGAAACCATAAGATCTCGAATGCGTTGCCTACCCTGAGGCCTAAGATAGTATGCCTCTGTGCCAGAAATTTCACCGGCTGCCTTAACCCCCTACCGGAGCACAACAGCGCGAGCACTGCTATTTGGTGGCAGGTTAGCGGGGAATGACGGAACGGACGGCGGGAGTTTAAACGCAAAGAATCTTCTAAATATTTATAAATGAAAATTATCCATAAACGTGTTGCGTCACGAAAAGGAGCATTGCTAAATTTAAAGATGATTATACATTCCTGGGGCGTCAATTGAGATGGAGCGTATAGGCACAGTGTAAGAATGTACAGTAGGTAAAATGTTGCCACGTTCGAAAGAATACAAAAATATAATAGTATATGGTATGGGAGTATTGCTTTATTTTCTAACCGTATTTAAAACAAATAACGTAACAACTATAATATTTAAAAAGTATAATGAACGCTAAATTGTACAAATTATTTGTTTTGGCGTATCCCCCCCCCCCCTTGTGAATTACGTCGGTTGTGTACAGGCCCCGGCACGGATCTTGAGCGTTGAGCCAAAATAGACGCAATTTCTGCGCATGTTTACGACTGAAAGGCCAATAAGTGTGCGCGTACGACAAAGCGCCCGCGCTGCGTCCTGCGCCCCTCTGCCGATGAGACCTTATTTCGACCTCTGCGCATCGAAGACCACCGCCAAGTTCCGAATACCTGTATAATACGCGCCAAGTCGACGTCGACCCACTGTATGGTCACGTATGGTGTAGACTCGTAGTATAGGTGGTATAGGAAAGACTTCAGAGGAACTTGAAAATCTAAATATGCTTTCAATACTCGTGATAAGGTGTAAAATTGATTGATTGGCGCCTCGCTTATCTGTCGCTTATTATAGAGAGTTGAATACATTATTCATGATGAGGCTCCGCGCAATCAACTCGTGTGGTAGTATATTTCAGGCATGCTAGTGAACTCACACGATTGTGAATACTATTCAACCGTATGTATAAATAGGGTTTAGTCATACTTTAAACGAGCTATATTATTAGTGCCGGATGAGCCCATAAGCAAATTAAGCAATTGTTTAGGGCATCACGTCTTGGGGAGCACCAAGAATGGCAAAAGCAGGGAGCATGGAGGGAGGGGGGCACTCAGGTGTGGATTGCTCAAGGCATCTACTACTACTACTGACTACTTATAGCCTATTTGCGTCCCACTGCTGGGCACAGGCCTCCTCTCATCACGAGAGGCTATAGTCCCCACGTGGGCCCAGTGCGGATTGGGGACTTCACACTCATCTTTGAATTACTTCGCAGATGCGTATAGGTTTCCTCAAGATGTTTTCCTACACCGAAAAGCTCAGTGGTAAATTCAAATTGAATTTCGCACATAAGTAAACTTGAAAGAAGGTGCAAGCTGAAATCGAACCCCCGACCCTCTGCATGAGAGGCGGTAGGTCGAACCACTAGGCCACCACGGCTTCCACACTGATATTATGTGCTTATAATATTTACATACAACTATTACTTTTATACAAGCGATCTCAGAAAAGGCATCAACGATTTGGACTAAATTTGGAATATAGGGATTTTCAGGGGCGACAAATCAATGTAGGACCTAGGTCTCATAGCTAAGACTACCTCATATAATTTTACTAGTTTCACCCGAGTGAAGCTGAGTCGCCCAGGTACTATACCTACTAGGAGTTGGTCATTTCAATTACGTATTAGATCTATATATAACTAGCTTCTGCCCGCGACTTCGTCCGCGTGGAATTCGGTTATAGCGTTCCCGCGGAAATTGAGCGTTAAACTATAACAAATTGTATACGAAAACCTTCCTCTTGAAACACTCTATCTATTAAAAACAAACCGCATCAAAATCCGTTGCGTAGTTTTAAAGATTTAAGCATACATAGGGATATAGGGACAGAGAAAGCGACTTTGTTTTATACTCTATGTAGTGATTATGTTGCACTGAATTGATTAGGTACAAAAGTAAGTTCTATTCTGTGACATCTTCACGCTTAAACCGCTGGACTAGTTTAGATGATAGGTATTTGGTATGGAGATAGTTCCTGCCGTGGGAAAGGGCATGGCAACTTTTCATATTGAAAAATCGAGTAGGTATCTCCCGTGGGAACGCGTTACTTAAACGAATTTCACGGGGACTAAGTGCCGGGTAGAAGCTAATATTCCTTCATTTTTTCAGGCAGAGATTGTAGAAAATCTTGGGTTCATGGATCAGGGCTTTTGGAATATTTTAGACAGTAACTTCATTGTCGCGGTTTGTAACATCTAAAACTCACACATTCAAACGTCACACTGTAAATTGTTTGGCTACATTTTGTCTATAAAATAAACTAGCCTATAATGCTCGTTCCTCCAAATATTTTTCTACGAATATAGAAAATTCTTCGTTTTATCTCTCACATTGTAATCTCGTATGAAACGTAACGACGTCGTTCGGTACCTCTAGTGTATTTTTCGGACCTGGAAAATACTTCTCGACCGCGTTCGCGTTTACATCAAGATTGTATGAAAACTCGAACAGCGCCCCTAGCGGTACGTTTTGTAACAAGGTTTAGCGAGTGTATTTTGATTAATACGAATGAGTGACGAGCGAGTAAGTGAGTAAACGAAAACGTTCACGTTTTCCAGTGACTTTTAGTATGACTGAAACGCAGTAGTATACGCAATTCGATCTGTCAAGGTCACTGTCAGGCTAATAGTTTGAACATTTTTGAAGATACTAAACATGGAGATAAAATTAAGGCCATTAACCGCGATTGATTGATTGAGATAAAATTAAGAAGACACGCGGCATGCAGGACTTTTCAGTGCCTTACAAAATTGCTGGTATTCCCTACATGATATCAGTAGAGCTAGTATGTATTTGGGCAAGAAGCAAAAGAGAGAACTCGGTTGAAGAGTTACCATATTATAGTTGGGACTTAGGAGTTGTTTACAAGCATAGTTTAGAGGAAGAAAACGGATATTGCGCTGCGAGGAAAGTATATGGAATACCGATTAGGCTACGGCAGGAATGTTTTTCAATGAGGAACTGTTCCTACGATAGTTTTACAGAGAAGATGTTTAAGGGAAGATACTTAGGTATTGCTAATGTTGTCTCGGTCCAAGAACGGAAAGGCTCCATCGATCAACTTTCCTGCACCTAATACAGAAATGTTCACAAGAAGTATCTTACTCCGCCCTACTCTAACGCCACCTTATGATGGCTCATTTCTAGTGGTTGAGAGGAGGAGCAAAGCGTGGGTACCTGATTAATAGAGAAGGCAAAGCGACGTGCGAATCAATCGGTCGCTTGAAACCAGCCTTTTTGCTGGACGATGAAAAGGCGTACATCGCGACGTAGTCGATATAGGAATAGTCTTTCCAGGCGTGGAGGATTGTGCCAGCACCATCGGCATCGTCCACAAGGCAGGACGAGAGATAGGCCGTGTCATGGATTATCGTTTCGGTACTACATAAGTACATATTTGGGTGAGGCTCACAAGAATTGTGCGGTAACACACGGGAACTTGTATGTACTGTCGCCGTCGTGCCCTATAAGTTCCGGTGTGTGACGGCACATTCCTTGTGAGCCTCACCCATTTAAGCGTTCTAAATTATTATGAAATAAATAAAATTGAAAGTATCCAAGACAGTAGTTTGTTCTCATCATCACCACTCCCAACGTTAACGTTAAATAAATTACGCAAAGGGAAATATATAAAAATGGAAAATTGTGGCTTAGTACTTATAGCTGTATACGTATGAGTCAATACCTATGAGTGAATACCTACAAGCATTATATCAATCTAGCTTATTCTGACCGCGACTTCATTCACGTGGAATTTGGAGAGCTCCCGCGGGATTATGCTTAGTAACACCCCCCAATTCCCCAAGGAACCCATATGCCAAATTTCAGCTTTCTACGGCCAGTAGCTTTGGTTGTGCTTTGATCGATCAGTTGCTGACATTATGCTAAAGAAATATAGATACTTACAATAAATAACACCAATAAAAACTCAATGGAATATATTACATGATTTATTAGTGTTTAAAATTAACTCTGATGAAATTCAGGTAGGAATCAGCAGTTGGCTCAGCCACGGGGTCTGGTCTTAAAGTTGCCACAGTTGTTCTTGACTTGCCGGGGCAGAGGCAGAAGGAACACTGAAAGAAAATATGTATAAGTGTTTGTTTATTATATTAGGTAAGTATTTGTTTGAATCCGTGATGGTGGCCTAGTGGTTCGACCTTTAGAACTCCTCATGCAGTGGATCGGCGGGTGTTCGAATTCGGCTCGCATCTCTGAGTTACTTATGTGCAAAATTATCTACTACTTGGCTTTACTGTGAACGAAAACATAGTAAATCTTAAAGAAACATGCATGCATCTGCGAAGTAATTCAAGGATGTGTGCGAGTCCCCAATCCAAACTGCGCCCGTGTAGGGACTATAGCCCAAACCCTCTGGTGATGAGAGGAGGCAGTGAGACGTAAATAGACTGTTGTGGGTGTGCATTATAGGTATTGCATATTATGTTAAATAAAAATAATTACCTACTATAACATTATGTCTAATACTTACTGTCTTTTGCTTGTATGCACGCATTCTCCTTCGTATTTGATAATGATAAACAAACCACGCGCCGCGCCAATTCTTTTTACGTTGCCGGAAATTTAGCTCAATTCGAAGTATGGATCTTAAAGTATGATTCTTCTCTTCTTTCTATATGCAAGACAATTTTGCCAATCTCAAGTATGGCCTACGGGCCGAGCAATGTATGGAGGAAACAATTAATGTACGATATAAAAGATAAATCAAGTAAACTTGGTGAGGCTCAACAAACGTCAACGTCCATCTTTCAACTCAACTCAACACACTTCGAGTAAACTATTCGTAAAAGGTTCATCTTTAACCTTTGAGTGCATTTGTCAACACCGTTCTCGCACACGTTCATGTATTGTCACCATCACTTTGCGACATCCGCTATACACTATAAAATTGAGGGTTTCTGTCTTGGACACTTCGCCATTATCAAAATATTGGCCTCGGGCCGGCAATTATTCAATAATAAACATTTAAATTATCATTAATATCAAATTTGAGGAGGCTTGTTAAACGTCAATCACGACAATGTCAAATATGTGACGGCAGGCAGTGAGTTAAAACGTCTCGATCGCGTTTGCGTTTCTTCAGGTTTTTTCTGTCAAAATTGTCAAAATGGCCATAAGTGTTGCCAAGTTACCTACATTTTCTAAAATTTCTAGGCAACCCGGAGTAATTTATGTAATTTAGTTTTTTGTTAAACCAAATCGAAGTACATAGTTATAGGTATATTCGTCACAAACGTGGAGTATCTCAACATTAAAAAAGTAAGACACACTTATACGTATGCGAAAAAGCTTAAATAAATAACATACTTAGTAAAAATTATCTCAAGAACACAATACAAGGATATTAAGACATAGACGACATACATATAACATTTATTTCACTTAAAAAATCTAAAATTTTGAAATAAATTTGGATTCGACAGGTTGGAAAACCTAAGTTCTCACGTTCTCACGTGATAAAGTCGGGTGAGTAACTTTACTTCTTGCGTTTCGTTTAATTTACTTTTCAAACTGTCAAATACGAGCTTACACTCGCAGTTAGTCGGAAAACGTGTAAACGAATTCACATTCGTTTTCGTAAAGTAAATGTCACTCGCTGAATTGACTCCATGTTTTGCCGCTAGGGGTGCTGTTTGTGTTCTCATACAAAAATGATGAATAAACTCAAACGCGATCGATGCGTTTAGCGCGCATAAAGATTTACACTCATGTGAGAAGAGGTAAAAACAAACCGAGCCCGAAGTTGAAGCTTACACTCGCGTGTTAAAACAAAACTGATCGTGAATAGTTTACTCGAATAACTTCGTGACATCGTTTTGCATTTTTGGTGTAAAAAATACACTAGACCTACTGAATTCAAATGTAAGAAAAACAATAAGACGGCGTCGCAGGACGGGTCGTTTACTATACCTAATGTTTACCCTTTTGGTGCGCGTACACAGCTAGGCAGCTATTAACTAACCACTTTATTTATTTATATTTTAATTCATTACCTACCTACTAATTGTAAATAAAAAATAGAACTGCATTCCATAAGAATTCAACTTCGTCGAACAAAATTGACAGCGGGGGCCGAGGAGGTAAAATAAATAAATATCTTGGGATTTTTCACAAATATTGACCTAGCCCCAAACTAAGTAACGCTTGTATTATGGGTGCTAAGTAGACGACGATAAAATATTTATTTCGAGAATACAATATATATAGATAAAATCAGAAATGAATAATATCCGCAGTAGAACTAGGGTCACCGACATAGCCCGAAGAATTGCGAGTCTTAAGTGGCAGTGGGCGGGGCACATTCCGGGGCCGGAAAGTTCTCGAGTGGCGCCCGCGAACCGGGAGACGAGCTGTCGGTAGGCCTCCAACAAGATGGAGCGACGACCTCGTGAAGGTCGCGGGAAACCGGTGGAAGCAAGTAGCACAGGACAGGTCTCAGTGGCGAGCCTTGGGGGAGGCCTATGTCCAGCAGTGGACGTCTTTTGGCTGAAATGATGATGATGATGATGAATATATATAGATATATATAAATACTTAATAACATCCATGACTCGGGTAGAAACATTCGTGCTCATCGCACAGTTTGCCCCTAGCGGGATGAGCTCTAACAAACAGACAGACAGACAGAGAGGCAGAAAGGGACAAAAACTACTCTTTTATAATAGTAGGAAGTTCACTATGTACTCAACATCCTGACGTGTAAGTACACTCAACAGCAATGAAAACGGTTCACTTTATATAGGATTTTCCATACAAAGTGACCCTTTTCATTGCTGTTGAGTAGACATAGAACTCTGTTCCGTTAAGCGGCCTGACTTTTTTTAAGGTTCCGTACCGTACTCACAGGGTATCAGTAGGTGAATCCTTTATTACTAAACATGTTTTGACATGTTCATGATGTTGTAACTGGTAGTGCTTTTTAACAAAATATACATATTCTACTACTACTACAGCCCATTTTCGTCCCACTGCTGGGCACAGGCCTCCTCTCATCACGAGGGGTTTGGACTAATAGTCCCCACGCGGGCCCAGTGCTACTTATTCAAAACTAGGTTATGTTCTTGATTTCGTCCACATCGTATTAAAATTAATTCAATAGTTAGAGCAAATATTTTCTTTTTTTATAATAGTAACATTTTTTATCGTATACCTACATTAAGAGTTGTCTGGTGAATTTGGATTATGTAAACTTACTTTTTATTTACTTCATAGAAGTATGAACCTTATTAACAGATTTAACACTGAAAACAGACTAATTAATAACATAAGTACATAATCTCCAGCGTAGGTTAGGATGGGTTGATTCAAACCGTCCGTTAAAGTTAACGTTAAATATTTTAGTATAGGATAAAATGACGTTTCTGTATGGAATGACAGCTCGGCGGCCATATTTAACGACCAGGAGTCCGTCAACTATGCATAAATCAACTCACCCTTATTACTAGTCCTGTTGACACTTGTCAGGTATTTTAGTTTCCCATCGTATGCCGCCCTAGCAGTCACGTAGGCACCATTTATAAAAGCCCCTTAACGCCCGATCCATTTTTACCCGTAGGTACACTCAACGCATGGCCAATTTGCATGGACGGCGAATTTCGAGCATAACGTGAAATGTTATAAAATTTACATTGAGAAATTTGGTTCGTTACTATCACTTGCTTTTTAGGGTTCTGAAGTCCACAAGGAACCCTTATAGTTTCGCCATGTCCGTCCGTCCGCCCGTCCGTCCGTCCGTCCGTCCGTCCGTCTGTCCGCACTATTGCTCGGAGATGCTTTGTTCTAGAAAGCTGTAATTAGGTATGAATATACATATTATTTACGCTGACAAAGTGGTACAATAAAATTAAGAAATATTTTTTTTTATAGGGTACCTCCCCTACTAGTAAAGTGGGGATGTATTTTTTTTCTTGCGCACCTCGTGTGGCATGTCGTTGAATAGGTCTTAAAAAGTGTGGGTTTGTTAAGACCATTTTTTGACTAAGTGATGCGTTTGTGAAATATTAAGCTTTAAAGTGCTATTTTTTGTTAGAGTCACGTGTCCCCCCCCCCCCTGCCAACTAAATGGTGGTATTTGGATGGCGGAAAAAAATCACGGTTGTGGCATATACATGGTGGGTCAGAAAATATGGCAAATAATTAACCCACCGTATCGGAAACGAAACAATTTTAAAGAAAACAATTTTGAATTTTATGCAATATAGTAAGACTCTGCATTGTTACAGTAAAAAGGACCAATAACGATTTGAGCTCCAGGAGTCTCCCAGAGGATGCGATTCGTATAAGAATTGTGGATTCCGGCACTAAAAGCATTAAACCATCTGATCTTACAGGGTTTGTTTAAATCTCCACTTTGAATAATGATGATACCTACTTTGAATCGAAAGTAGATGAACGATGCGCAGTAGCAAATTGGCTCCAGTGAAAGTGAACCGTTACGTAAGCAAAGCTCTCAGTTAGATTAGACAGTAAAAGATGCAGGCATTCAGGTCGCAGAACAGAAGTAAAGGTAAGTATATTGTTATCACTTTGGAAGCGCACAAAAGGTCATAATGGAATTAAGTTTTACTTTTACATCTGTAATATTAGTGCTCTAGTGAAATTTTGATTACCTAAGGTACAGTTTTCTGGAACAATGCAAGCATAGGTCTCATTTAATTATTAACATCGCATACAAAGTTAAATACCTATTTTCTTCGGTGCTGTTTATGAAAGGACCCCCAAGAAACATGATAAGTTGACAGCAAGTGATTTAATACGCCTGAATCAGGAATAACGGACACTACCTACATTTATTTTCCCTTTCCGTCCAACGGTTCCTTTTGTGCTCGGAACTACTAAATTAATCACTCGCTAGAAAACAGATGCGCTGGACAGGAAATAATGTCGAACCACGCGACAATTTTATTATTCATCTAGTTGCTACTTGACACTTTATTGAAGTAATATAAACGAGGATACGAGGCATTTCCTTGAGGATATCATGAATAAGGATGTAAGGATCGTGAAAAGGGAGGATATGACTGAATTTAAACACTTTTAGATCCGAAGACTAAGAGAAGAGTAGAGTAGAGAACTTTTAAAAGTACAATATCCAAAAGATTTTGATGACGGACAATCTGGTTTTTATAGAGTTGTGTCACAAAGCCGTGGTGGCCTAGTGGTTCGACCTACCGCCTCTCATGCAGAGGGTCGCGGGTTCGATTCCGGCTCGCACCTCTAAGTTTACTTATGTGCGAAATTCAATTTGAATTTACCACTGAGCTTTTCGGTGAAGGAAAACATCGTGAGGAAACCTGCACGCATCTACGAAGTAATTCAAAGATGTGTGTGAAGTCCCCAATCCGCACTGGGCCCGCGTGGGGACTATATAGCCCAAAACCCTCTCGTGATGAGAGGAGGCCTGTGCCCAGCAGTGGAACACAAATAGGCTGTGTAGTAGTGTCACAACTAAGTCTTATAACAAAATAAAAAATCTACATCCACTGGGAATTGGACTATTACGGCCAGGAGATTGATAGTATTTGAAACTAACATAAGTAGAATTACCTATATACTTATATTTCAAATACTTCTCAATACCAGTTAATTCTAGTCTGCCAATTAGGGATGAGATGAAACTTACGTTAGAGATAATCTACTATAGGAAGTCCCGCGCCTCCACATTGCAAAATGCTTCAATGTATTTATTATCGTTTAAAAAGCACCACTAATACTCTTAATGCATAGATTGACGGCTGTGTCAGGACGCACACAAGCGTTGAGAGTGTTGGTGGTGGTTTTTAGGGTTCCGTACCTCAAAAGGAAAAAACGGAACCCTTATAGGATCACTTTGTTGTCCGTCTGTCCGTCCGTCCGTCCGTCTGTCAAGACCCTTTTTCTCAGGAACGCGTGGAGGTATGAAGCTGAAATTACTCAGGTCTACTGTCCCTTGAAGCTGTGAAAAAATCAAACTTCTAAGCCAACGCAATCAAAAGATACAGCCGTTTATGCCGCAAATTTTCGACACTTGCAAGGGAATCAAAACCTACAGGGTGCTTCCCGTGAACTCAGAATCTTGAAATTTGGTACGAAGCAACGTCTTATAGCATAGATAAAGGAAAAATTACGAAAACCATAAATTTTTAGTTACATCACATAATATATTTTTTTTTAATAATTTTAACCTTACTACCCATTTCCTCATAAACGCGTAGAGGTATTAAATTGAAATTCATACCAAATACTCAGGTCTATAATACCTTTAAGCTGTAACAAAATCAAACTTCTATGTCAACGCAATCAAAAGAAACAGCAATTTAAGCTGCATATTTTGAAACTCGCAAGTACTCGCAAGGGAATCAAAACCTAAAGGGTACTTCCAGTCGACCTAGAATCTTGAAATTTGGCATGAAGCAACGTTTTATAGCACACATAAAGGAAAAATTCCGAAAACCTTAAATTTTTAGTTACATTACAAAATATATATTTTTTAAGATCTTTGTCTTAAATTTATGCTACTCCATCTTTCCCCATTGTAATGTTATGAATTTCATTTTGCAATAAAAATACCATAGTTATGACTCGATTGTCGTAAAGAACGAACTTTGTAAACCTTACAGGTTTGTACGGAACCCTCGGTGCGCGAGTCCGACTCGCACTTGGCCGGTTTTTTAAATACTTTGAAGCCTTTTGAATTGTGGAGCTGCGGGACTACCTATATCAGATCATCACTACGAAGGTAACCTTAGTAAGGGACGTAAGTTTACATACGTTAATACTTAACCGTTTTTGACTTGAGTTTTGTTTTTATTCTTGACTGAAAAGTCTAACACAAAAGCTTACAAACTAGATTATAATATTATTCACCCAAACTGATTTTTTATAAATAAGAGCAAGAATGTAAAAATACATAGGACGCAATGCAGCACGATAAAATGAAAACACAACTTCCCGGTTTTATTTATTAAAACAAGTCCAAGTTCGTCTTTCAAATGTAAATAAAATAAATAGATGTACCTAAGTTAAAACGCATACGTTCTGACTTCGTATTTGAAATAGTACTTATCGGAGCACCCGTGCAATTTATGTGCTAAGCAGTAGCATTAAAATGTATACCACCACCGTTATGAAACCGCTGCGTTTGCGTCGGAAAATCGCTTGTCAGTCGTCCTGGATATATAGCCTCAGACTTTCTTTCAAATAACTACGTAAATAAAACACGATTCACAATCTCAGCAAATTGCCATTTCTGTGATTCTAGACATGTGGTTTTTATTGCTTCGTCATGCATTGACGCATTTGCTTTGTGTGCAATTTTAAATTAAATATCAAAATAAAAAGCAGTTCGGACGAAAATATTTTAAAAACTTGCACTCACTTGTAGATTTTTTCTGTGGAACCCATAAAAACATCAAAATTAAAATTCGCTTTAGCAAGGCTAAATATAGTGAGGTAACTTAAAGCCGACATTTCTTCTTTTAAGCTTTAAAGAATGCGGAAAAAGTCAAGAATGTAGCGCTGTAAACGAGGAGGTAGCAGACATCTCGTGTAATATTATTCTTTATCACGTACGAGCGCAGTCTTGGAATATTCAACGCAGTCTTAAGTGCACTTTGCAAGGGCCATCCTCCCTCACCTCCGAGATAACAAAAATAACGAGGTTTATTATGAACTTTGAGCAGTAATTCACGCTGACACGCTTTTTGCTCGGGGATTTTAGAAGAAAATGAATTTGTGCTGTTGTTAAAGGTGGATTGAACGTGGTCTTAATGCCTCGTAGCTTTTTTCTGATGTCGTTTGTTGTCGATGTACTTTTGTCATGAGTTTTTGCGGTTTCTCAATCTGAATCTTCATTCCAGCTTACTATGTTACCTACACTCTGTATTAAAGACAACAACATACAATTCATAGATTCAATATCGATACAACATACATTCACCGATAATCACAGTCTGCTCAGTCATATCGTGCCGACATCTTCCTAGAAATAGGTTCATGGCTCAAGCACAAATGTGACGGGATTGGAAACTCGCTCGCTCAAATATCTTTAAGCCGATTATACAACGCTTACGCATGATGGATTCTAAGGAAATTCGGTCGTATTTAAGGATTAAATAAACTTAATTTAGTTGTACTTAAAGTGTGATTACGTTTTGTATATGTAGGTTTTGATATAGAGTGGTGTTGTGACTATTATGTAAGTATAGCATAGAGGCACGCCCCCTTTTAGTCGTCCGGCTAAGCAATATGTTTTCAATCTAATAAGGTTTCAATTCTCTAGGCTCAGTGATCAACGAAATGATACGTATTTATTGTTGAAAGAAAGTTCTGAAGTGGCGTCCGCGAATCGGTAGACGATATGTCGGTAGGCCTCCAACAAGATGGAGTCACGACCTTGTAAAGGTGGCGGGAACGCGGTGGATGCGAGTGGCACAGGACCGGTCTGAGTGGCGCGCCTTGGGGGAGGTCTTTGTCCAGCAGTGGACGTCTTTCAGCTGAAATGGTGATGATAACATAAATTAAACACGTATGAAAAATATCCATATTCAGTCACCCTCGGCGTGTTAGAGGCGCTGTTTGTAAATGGCATAGCGTCGAAAAGGTTAACACGTACCTATTACTCCTGGGTTTTGTATAGTTCTATCGTTTTCATCCACATCAATCATTTAGCGTGTAGGTATTTATCAAAGTCAGATAACATACTCCAGTAAACTGCCACATTGTGCTCAAAGTGTCTTCAACAAAGTAAGGAACAATTTATCGGTATAGATAAACCGGGAGCTTTGTTTTACAAACTAGTGTGCGTATAGTACGAGACGTAGGTACAATACGGCGTACGATTGGTTATAAATAATTCAGGATACCTTTGGCAAGTGCCACAAGTCACAAAATAGGAGCGGCGCTGTAGGTTAGCATAACTACAAATTAGAACGCTTTAGTAGGTATTCTAAGTCCTGTTACTTATGGGAAGAAAATGTAAAAAAAAAACACCCAAGAAAATGCCGCCGCTTGTGTGTGCAAGTTTTTCCATTCACAATCAACTAAATTTGGAGGAAAGAATAATCAATAAGCCCACTTGCACCAAGCCGCTAACCACGGGTTAACCTCTTAACCCACGTCAAATTGAATTGATTCCCTGTTTTTGTTCAACTTTCATATCAGTTCTCTCATCACTTTGAACACGTCCTCTTGGGCACTGCGCCGAAGCAAGCGTACCTACCCAAAACGTCCAAACTGTGATTTGATGCGAGATTGTAGGCGTTTTATTAGCTACTTGTTTTCCAAAAGCAATATCTATAAATTATTTTGCTTACAAGGCTGTGCTGCAACTTAATCTAATATATACGTAATGGTATTGGATTTTCTTTTGGCTTATTCATTATTGCCTAGAGTACCTACCTATGTGTATAGAATGATAACTCCTTTCTGCTGTCAATGTAATGCGCTTGTGAATCCTTTTGATACATGTCATATCGTTTTTTTTGCTTTGTTACCTCCACAACTCATTTATAACGTATCCTGTTTGCAAAGCCCGCAACGCCAGTTCTAAACCGATCGACATTACTTACCCAGCAAATTGCGTATTTTGGTGCTTTCACACGCCGTGAGACCCTAATGTCTGGAATTCATCCAATTTGTCGCCTATCGCACCTCTATGAGGGCTATAATCGAGTTTGTTTAAGAGCTCTCGCCGCCAAGTGCTTAGTGCAGAATGAAATTATATTATACCACACGCTTGAAGGCACTCAGACTTATGGGCTGTGTTATAACTTCATAACTTGTTAGGATATAGGTCAAAAGGTAAAGGGCAGAGTGCCAAATCGTTACGGTGAGACAACATTGAGAAAGCCCTTACGTGCCTTCATCGGCGGTACTCGACAAGGGATTGCAATTACGATATTCCTTTTTCTTTCTACGTATATTTTTTTAAATTTGTTACAACGAGAACTCCGTTTTTTGAAACAAATCCATCCCGTAGCGCGGAACCACGTCATAAGTAAAATGTAAGAAATAACAGGAAATAACTTTTCTCAAACATGCAATGAAATATTGATATTATGTTCTTCTTATTAGCCTGGGAAGTATCACGTTTCAGGCGCGGCTAGACAATTGGTCTATAATGAGATTTCATACAAACGATGCAGGCCAAGGCCGGCAACTCACTTTTTTAGGGTTCCGAAGTCCACAAGGAACCCTTATAGTTTCGCCATGTCCGTCCGTCCGTCCGTCCGTCCGTCCGTCTGTCCGCACTATTGCTCGGAGATGCTTAGTTCTAGAAAGCTGTAATTTGGCATGAATATACATATTAGTTACGCTGACAAAGTGGTACAATAAAATTTTGAAACATATTTTTTTATAGGGTACCTCCCCTACTCGTAAAGTGGGGATGTATTTTTTTTCTTGCGTACCCCATAATGCGGCATATCGTTGAATAGGTCTTAAAAAATATTGTGGGTCTATTGAAACCATTTTTTGATTAAGTGATGCGTTTGTGAAATATTAAGCTTAAAGTGCTATTTTTTGTTAGAGTCACGTGCCTGCCAGCTAAATGGTGGTATTTGGATGGCTGAAAAAAAACACGGTTGTGGCATATATAACGTAGTTGAAAGGAAAACTATCACGGCTAAGTAGGCGGTACAAATTTCCGAGTCATCGTCGACCAACTTATGACACGATTAAAAAACCAATGATTTTTCTCGAGCGGCGGCAGGGGCGTCGGGCGGGCACATCATACCACAGGCTAAATATGTCTTAAAAAGGTAGGTGTGGGCATCATCAACTTCGGAACCCTATACTTTGCGCGTGGCCCGACATATATTTGTGACACAGCATCTTGGTATTCCGCCATTTAAAAAAAACTACTAGCAAAATTTACACTATGGTTCGCTATGACATTCTGCCAATACAGCTATATTTTTTTTATTTATTTATTTCATTGCATGCTTGAGAAAAGCACTATGCATACATCGGCGGGGAACGGAAGTTGTCACTTCGTTCGGCCGTATATAATACTCGGCCTGCAACATCCTCCTTCCCGGCCTCTGCAGTAATGTACTATTTATCATCATAACATCAGCCCGCATCAGTTCCCCTGCTGCTTCTTGATCGCCACTTAGCTCAGTATTCAGCTACTAGTTTTCTAGTTTAACGCAACGTTTAGATGTTAAAGCAATTGTTAGATACTAATTTAAGTAGGGTAAGGTTGCGATTATTGGACCACTTAACTTCGGATGACCATAACAGCTGAAGTATTATAATAAGAGGAATTAGTGAACAGTCATTTTGATAAGTCTTGTATAAAAGAACATGTACGCGTCAATTTAGATTTTTTTCCATAAGCATAAATTAATAAAAAATATAAAACCGGTTTCGCAACGGTTGCTTTGTTTGAACCACTGTTTCTTTGATTGGACCAGTTAGTTGCTATAATTGGACTTCGGTAATTTTCTGTAGCGGTCCAATTAACGCACCCATTGGAATTCAAACAAATAAAATACAATTTAATAATTAAGTTAGTGCTTTATTAACGAAGCGTGTTTAACATAATATGACCAACGTTACAAAACTTAACAGTAATGTTAAAAACAAAACAACACAATCTTCTTACTTCAACTTAAATTCTGAGAAAAGTTTTTACAACTTAAAATAACCTAAAACTAAGAAAAGAAAATAAAAACTAAGACTAAACTCTTCAATACAATTAAATAATTATAAATTTTCGGAATGCTCTCTTCGTGCCATGCGTAATATTCGCCACGTTTTTCCATGCTAAAACAAAATATACCAATTAAAACTTCAATTTTAAAAGTTTCTATGATTGGACCAGTTCAATCAAAGATCCTCCCTCCGGTCCAATGATGGCAATTTACTACCCAAACATAAAACAATTTTTAGAAAATAGATCAATATTTATAGAAGCACATAGACTAGAAAATTGGTTGAGCAGATAAATGAAGTACGCAATTAATGAAAAACCTGGATTCAACACCTCTAAAAACTGTACTTACATGGTATAGAGACTCGGAGAAATTTTATATCGGGAGCGCGCGAAACACTCCGACGTACGTGCTTCCCCAACGAAGGACGCGGGTGAACTGGCGGGAGCGGGGGGGTGTACCGGTACAAATAGGTAGCGTTTAGACACCATGGTGGATTTTTAAATTAGTTCGTTTCCGAGAAATCAAAGCGGTCCAATCAAAGAACCGGTCCAATGATCGCAACCTTACCCTAACTTATTATTTAAATTCATTTTGCTATGATCAATGCAGATCATCTTCTATTAACAAATTTTACCTACTTCTTAATCATTATTCCCGTCTAATGCTTGGGGGCAGGGCACATTCCTCACAGGACTGATGGCCGGTGGGGCCAGAAAGTTCTGGAGTGGCGTCCGCGAACTGGGAGACAAGCTGTCCCACAAGATGGAGTGACGACCTTGTAAAGGTCGCGCGAACGCGGTGAATGCGAGTGGCACAGGACAGGTCTAAGTTTGGGGGAGGCATATGTCCAGCAGTGGACGTATTTCGGCTCAAATGATTATGGGAACAAACTAAAAACCGTGGTGGCTTAGTGGTTTTGATCTACCGCCTCTCCTGCAGAGGGTCGCGGGTTCAAATCCGGCTCGCACCTCTGAAATTATTTATGTGCTAAATTCAATTTGAATTTACCACTGAGCTTTACGGTGAAGGAAAACATCGTGAGGAAACCTGCACGTAGCTGCGAAGTAATTCAAGGATGTGTGTGCAGTCCCCAATCCGCACTGGGCTCGCGTGGTGAGAGGAGGCATGTGCACAGCAGTGGGCCATAAATAGGCTGTTGTAGTAGTAGATGATGATGGGGATGACCTACTTCTTTCTGAATTCTTTATAGCATCCACCCACCACCACCACGACAGTCTGTATACGTCTCAGTGCTAGTCACAAGTCTCCTCTTATCACGAGAGGGTTTTACATATACATGGTGGGTCAGAAAATATGGCAAATAATTAACCCACCGTATCGGCTATCGATTCTAAGTATATTGTATAGGTCTTTAATTTTTTTTGAGTTAGTAAAAAAAAAAATTGTTTATGGGATTGGTTGTGTGGGCGACGCCTGAATCCTATACAAAATATTTTTTTTTACCAACTCCAAAAAAATCAAAGACCTATACAATATACTTAGAATCGATAGCCGATACTGTGGGTTAATTATTTGCCATATTTTCTGACCCACCATGTATAGCATAGCTTTATAGCATAGATGAGATTAAAATGAAAACCTTACCGAAGTTAGAACATGTAGCCTGAGTCATAGCCTCGGGAGTCAAGACAGCCTCGGGCGTAATTAGGGTTGCCAGATGGCCGGGCTTTAGCGGGATTCTCCCGAATTTTATTGTGGCCTCCCGACTCCCGACAAAGTAATAAATCTCCCGAAAAACTACTTCTGTTAATAAAACAATAATCTTAAGTGCTTAATTGTGATCAAGCGAAACATTTCTCCGTTCCGCGTCGGCTCAATTTTGTGGAAAATTGATTAAGTCTTCTTTAATAGGAAAAAGTTTTTTCGGCTATAAAAGTTAGGTACTTTTATTAAAGTTTGGAGGTGGTTTTAATCTTATTAGGTTTTTAGGGTTCCGAAGTCCACAAGGAACCCTTATAGTTTCGCCATGTCCGTCCGTCCGTCCGTCCGTCCGTCCGTCCGTCCGTCTGTCAGCACTATTGCTCGGAGATGCTTAGTTCTAGAGAGCTGTAATTTGGCATGAATATGCATATTAGTTACGCTGACAAAGTGGTACAATAAAATTTTGAAATATATTTTTTTATAGGGTACCTCCCCTACTCGTAAAGTGGGGATGTAATTTTTTTTTCTTGCGTACCCCATGGTGCGGCATATCGTTGAATAGGTCTTAAAAAAATATTGTGGGTTTGTTAAAACCATTTCTTGATTAAGTGATGCGTTTGTGAAATATTAAGCTTTAAAGTGCTATTTTTTGTTAGAGTCACGTGTCCCCCCCCCCCCCTGCCAGCTAAATGGTGGTATTTGGATGGCTGAAAAAAATCACGGTTGTGGCATATATAACGTAGTTGATAGGAAAACTATCAGAGCTAAGTAGGCTGTACAAACTTACGAGTAATAGTCGACCAACTTATAATGATGTTTTTTCTCGAGCGGCAGGGGCATCGGGCGGGCACGTCATACCACAGGCTAGCTAGATGCTAATAAGTCTTAGAAAGGTACTGTGGGCATCCTCAACTTCGGAACCCTATAATTTGCGCGTTGCCCGACACGCACTTGGCCGGTTTTTTTTTTTGTTTCTCCCGACCGAAGTCCCAAAATCCCGAAGAATTGTTTTTTTCTCCCGATAATAGGGTCACTACATCTGGCAACCCTAGGCGTAATGAAGCCGATTCGTCAGCGTTGTCGACTGCTTCGTTAGCACCGAGACAACGGGCCAGGCGTGTGTTTACACTACGGGACTGAGAAGATGCCGAGGTGCTATATTTACTCAATTTACGTAAACCTTGTTAAGGGTACACCTTGTATTATATTTGTTACTAGCTGTCACCCGTGACTTTGTTCGCGTACACTCAGAATTTAAGTACAGTCGCCATCAGATATATCTGAGCGAACAAGGTAATCATAAACATCTGAACACGACTTCAATGTTAATTACAGACAAAAATACTCATTTAGTTAAAACCCTTACAAAAAGAGTTGACATACCTTTCTGTAAAAAAAATAGGAGATTTTATGGAGAGCCCAAGCTGTGTCGTTAAAAAAGTCGAAATGTGTCGCTTGATGATGTACTTATTTAATTATTGCTTTCCAAGGGCATGAACTTCGTGCCTCTATGTCATGTCAGATACGATTTAATTATAGCAATATAAATGTGACCCGCCGTGTGATGTGTGCGCCTCTCATGCAGAGGGTGAGGGTTCGATTCCGGCTCGCACCTCTATGTTTCCTTATGTGCGAAATTCAATTTGAATTTACCACTGAGCTTTTCGGTGAAGGAAAACATCGTGAGGAAACCTGCACGCATCTGCGAAGTAATTCAAAGATGTGCGTGAAGTCCCCAATCCGCACTGGGCCCGTGTGGGGACTATATCCCAAACCCTCTCGTGATGAGAGGAGGCCTGTGCCCAGCAGTGGGACGCAAATAGGCTGTAGTAGTAATATAAATGTGATATAATAGAGGCTATTTCGTCAGTGCCAGTTTTAGCCTTATTTATATCTCAATGATGATTTATCGTTACGTACGTCTCGGATATTCTTTTCAACATTATACTCAACGGCCAGGAATGTATTCCATTAGGTACTTCTACGTATTATCTCTTAGTAGTCTGTAATTGTAACTTGAAAAAGCTATCCTGTCAGCTGCACTGCTTAATTAACCTTTATTTCAATAGGGAAGACGACAACTTTTTTTTCCTTAGTATATCAGGAAGATTATTGAAAAGTATTGGACACGTATTTTTTTCTTTTTTCACGTAATCAAACTTATACGGAGATATATTGAGTTGAAATGTCGGGTGACGTCACGGTTACGATTTATACCTAACGGTGACGTAGTTAGCCCCAACTCTCCAACGTTAATGCGTTTTAACTTAGTCATTCTTTGTTAATTTGATAAAACAAAAAATACGTGTCTAATATTTTTTTATTACCTGACTGACGGACTAATTTGAATTGCGATTTCTTCACCCTGTCGTCATCCCTATTATACTCGTACAATGAAAATTGTTTGTGTCGTACAGTTGTTTCAATGTACCTACCTATATCGTATATGCCTATTTGTACATGAAAATATAGAGCATCTACCAAAATGTCTTACCCTAAGAAGCAAGGAAAATTTAGCAATAGTAAAATCAAAAATTAGTAATTTTAATAAAAGTTTTGTTAATAATTCCATTTATGTTTACAATAAGTTGAACAATGAACTAAAAATCCATGAAAATATTTTCTTATTGGACAAAAAATTTAAAGGATATTTTGTAAATAGACCATACTACTCAATTAATGAATATTTCGCCAACTTGTTAGTTCTAGTACGGGTTTATAATTTATGTAGCATTTGGCTTAAGATTATGGATATGTAATTTGTTTTTTATTTTATTAACTTATTGATCATCATCATCATTTCAGCCGATAGACGTCCACTGCTGGGCATAGGCCTCCCCCAAGGCGCGCCACTCAGTCCGGTCCTGTGCCACTCGCATACACCGCGTTCCCGCGACCTTTACAAGGTCGTCACTCCATCTTGTTGGAGGCCTACCGACAGCTCGTATACTTATTGATACAGCAATTTTATAATATTTTCGAAGTGCAAATAAAAGATCTCTCTCAATACACAGTGGCTACTTTCGATATACTTAACTACAGAAAGTTAATTAATTTCCATTTTAATTAGTGCTCGAAATAACAATAGCCAAGTGCAATATAGTATAATGATTGTTCCCGAGTACGCGAGAAAAAGTGGAAAAACAACAATTTGTCATTGTTCCCCCACATCGGGTCGGACGGAGCTTTTATTCATATTTTCTTGCATAATGGCTCTCGGATTCTATACTTTTGTAAGGAACTGGCTTTTCTTACGGTTTCTTGCAAGGCCGCGTGACGCCGTTAAGGACTTGGAACTTTTGCATGTTTCGTTTTAAAACCTTAAAGGCTGTTTGTAAGTTAAGTTTTTACGTTAAAGCTTCCGAGCTTGGATTTTTATTCGAAATATTTCTAACCGAGTATTTTATAATTTCTTTATTATAAACTCAGTAAGGTGTAATTTACGCTTTTTGATAAAACTCCAAGACAAAGTTGAGTGTTAATTTCATTCCATTGTAAATTACACCTTAAAATATAAATAAAAAGTCCTATTGTCGCGGGCCTGTTGCGCACAAATGCGTTGAAAAATGATGATTTATAACCAAGTTCGCAGAACCTGGCTAATGGCTGGCCCAGGTTATTAATGGTTGTTGTACAACGTGACATCTCGCACTATAATAATAAAGACTAAATTCGTGCTATTAATTTTAGCGTAAATAAATGAACCCCGTGCTCCATTTTGGCGGACGAGCGTATTCTGGAATCTATTTACTGAAGCCAACGCGAGGACGAAATAAGGTTAACTTCTGAAGACAGTGTTGAGTTATGATTAGGTAAGCATATATATGTATTTGTGTATTACAAATCCACACCAGTTCGTTCTTGTACAAGATTAAACTTATTAGTTTCATACCAAGTTTCATATTAACTTGTTATGAAGGTAAGAAAGGTACCTAGTTGGCAGCGTAAAAATGTTTATTTGCTTCTTTGGTCTGAACCGGTTACTCTCAGGATCGATTCACGAACGAAATAAAGTAACTTAGTTGCTTTCAAAGGACCATATTCTATTTAAATAATTATCTCTTAAGAACTATGTAATTTAAAATAAAAAAAGGATTTTCCATACAAAGTGACCCAATTTCATTGCGGTTCAGAGTATAGGTAAGTTTTTCAATTTGAATTTACCACTGAGCTTATATGATTGATAAAAATTTAGTAACCAGACTATCTGATTTTAATTTAATGATAATTTTATTTTATTCAATTTGAATTTACCGCCGATATTTTCGATGAAGGAAAACTTCGTGAGAAAACCTGCACACATCTGTGAACTGTGAAGTAAATTCAAGGATGTGTGTGAAGTCCCCAATCCGCACTGAGCCCGCATGGGGACTATAGCCCAAACCCCTCTCATGATGAGAGGAGGCCTGTGCCCAGCAGTGGGCTGTAAATAGGCTGTTGTGGTGGTGGTTATGTTATGACAATGGATCTGGTGATCTGGTAATATCTTTGTTGGTTAGGTAGGTAGTTTTTTTCTTCGAATCTTATCTATTATTCTTATATTTATATTACACATACGAGTACGGAACAGAATATATGTGGATGTACAGAAGATTAAGTGTTTTATTTAGCCACAGACTTTTTATGTTACAAAATCACAATGTTAATAATGTGATCTAATCATATCCGGAACGTATTGAGCGTTCAAAATCGAAGTACCTAATAATAAAGCCTATATATGATTGATGTGACGATTTTTCGTAAAAATAACAAAAAATATGAGACAAAAAGACAATCATATCGACATTTTTCATGTTCGGGCTCGTTAGCCCCGTCAGTTGACGTATTGAAGCTATTTTCGTGCATTTATTTTTAACAATGGGGACATATTTTATACGGAAAACATTCAGCAAAAACTTTGATAGCGTGAAATGTTCTATTTCTAATTGATACAATAAGTAGGTACCTACGCAAATAGCATCAAGGAACACAAAGCAAATTCAAAAAAATTCAAAATTCAATCATTTATTCAGCAAATTGGCCACATAGGGGCACTTTTACACGTCAGAAAAGAATTTACTAGCGCTTCCTAGACCCATTGCTTGAGAAGAAGCGCCGCAACAAACTCAAGCAGAAGGCCTTTTTTCAAAATTTACACATAGTTATAACATTTACATTACATGTATAAATAAATCAACATCAAAGAGAAAAGAAAACATACACATCACAGTAGCGCACATTGTAATAAGTAATGTAATTAGCTACGCAAAAATAAGTCTCGCTCCCGGGCACTTCTCAATTATTCCCGAAATGGACTTTAAACCGAAAAATAAAATTGTAACGAAATATTGGACATTGACTAAGGAACATTTGAGTAAGTGAGTATGTTTACAAAGTTGCGGCGGCGGCATGGCTTCCCGCTGTATTTGCACGCTTTTAAGAGGTTGAGATCTCGATCCAATAAGTAGCATTGGGTAACTGTTTGAAAACTGGGAAGTTTGAAAACGGGACCATTTGTATTATTTACACGCATTTCTTGGCATTTCCATGTTCAATTTGATTGTGAAAGTTTGGCTTATAATGCGCGACTGAAATTACTATTGAACGTGTTAATTTAATTCCAAGTTTCATCATAATGGAATTTAAATGGAAATGAATATCCAATTCGATGTTTATAAAAGGAAAGTGCTAAGTAGTTCGTATCCTAGAACAAGACAACTCCAGATCGAAAAGTTCGGAGTCACTTAGTAACAAAATACGATGGTAGTGTATAATTATATCGATATTTTGCACGATAATTGACAACATTTCAAAATTCTAGCAAGGCGTAATTCGGAAACCATTTCGGTAAAGAGTTACCGAAATGCTTTTCGAATTACGCCTTTAGATAGAGATCTAAAGGAGTCAATAAAAAAGTTTCTGGTTTTTATTTAATCACTCATAGAGAAAATCGTGTTTAAGTAGTAACTGATGCGAGACGTCATCTCACTCAATTCACTGACTCTCGCTCAAAACGAGCGCTACGTGCAGAACTATCTAAGCACAAAAACAGCTTCTACGTAATGAGGAGTTTTTTAATCTCAATTTTCAGACTTACAAAAAAAAAAAAAACGTGTCCTTTCCAACTTTCTAACTAGATAGTAAAATAAACGTGATTAAAAAAAAATTGTGTCAGCTTTTATTAGGTCGTCGTGTAAGTGTAACTAGCTGAATTAAACCCACTTCTAATTATCATATCATGATGAAACTTTTCACGTATTTTCACGGACATTTCAAAGCATTGTTTTAATTTTTTCAAACTATTAATTTACTCCCGTAAAACTCATACTAAACCTGTTGGATGCCTCCAAAATTCAAATGGAAAACACATGGGCGCGTAAAGTAGGCCGCGTCATTACCGCACCTTCGTGCTGGGGGATTAAGGCGTTCAACGCCCCGCGCCCGACGACGAGACCATTCCCTGTGACAATCGGAGACGCCGGCACTGAAGCCATTAATAATAACGACTAAGGCAAGCAAACGCCAGTCAAGCTTGGATTTTAGGGGATAATTCGCGAAACATCGATTCGCCAGGTATTACAAAAGATTATGCGCTTAAATAGATTTGTGGTATTCCAATATGTGCAGGTAGACAAAGGAAAAGCCGTCAGAGTTGATTCGAAATAATCGTTACCATTCTACCTATTATTTAACAAAGCTTCAATAAGGAATAGGTACTTATCTCGAATCAGAAATGAGGATATCCGCAGTAGAACTGGGGTCACCGACATAGCCCGAAGAATTGCGAACCTTAAGTGGCAGTGGGCGGGGCACATTGCTTGCAGGACTGATGGCCGATGGGGCCGGAAAGTTCTCGAGTGGCGTCCGCGAACCGGGAGACGAGCTGTCGGTAGGCCTCCAACAAGATGGAGCGACGACCTCGTGAAGGTCGCGGGAAACCGGTGGAAGCAAGTAGCACAGGACCGGTCTGAGTGGCGAGCCTTGGGAGAGGCCTATGTCCAGCAGTGGACGTCTTTTGGCTGAAATGATGATGATGATGATGATGATGATGACTTATATCGAAATGATTTTTTTTTTCAAGCAAAACTACTCGTATTTCCAGGAGATCATAATAATATGTTACAGGTTTAATTATATTTCAATCGAGTGTTTATGCAAGTTTTCATGGAGCTCTTGAAAATATAGACGGTCGTTCACGCCAGGTCGAGCGAGTGAATTGCTAGTAGCTGACGATGTTTACTCAACCTTTGAAGACCGAACGCCGACGATGAGCATGGCAGGCAAAATAAAAATCAGAGTTAAATAAGTAAAAAAAAATATTGAAGAAATAAGTTACACGATGTTACAAATTTCATGTTTGAGTTGATGACTTTCGAGTTTTTGATGCAAATTGACTTTCAGGCGATGTTTGTTTTATACTTCGTTGGTTCCTTAAGTTTCCCTTTTTTGAGTGAACCTGTGAACACTCATCATCATCAGTGATTAGTAGAAAATTAAATAACGTTCGAAGAAATCTTAGGTACGTTACAAAATCGATGCCTGATTGATAAATTAATCTCACCTGCCTAGAAGATAACTATCAATAGCATCGCTTAATACTGAGTTAAAATTTTTTGGGTCTTCCAAAAAACATACTTTAGTGTCTGCCGGCAGGAAAACTGTATAAACAGTTTTGCAGGGTTATGTAGGTATATATGTATGGTCGCACTGTTGTATGCTAGTAATAATAAATAAATAAAATAAAAATGAAAAAATGATCGTTGTATATCGTTTACTTTTAGTTTAGTTGGAAGCTGCTCACGTACGGGCTGATCTGAGAACGGCATGACCCGGCTTACTTGGATGTGACAAAATACCTTGTCAATATAGCTTTTCAAAAATAAAAAAGGTATTCTTGGTTCCGTTCCGTGGAATTATTATGTTATTCTTTTTTTATCATAGCAGAGCCACACGTCGATTTTCTTATGTCAAAGTGAAGATTATTATATTACTTACATATACAACTTCAACACTAAGTACACTCAAGCGCAATGAAATCGGGTCACTTTGTATAGGATTTTTTTATACAAAGAGACACGATGAAATTGCGGTTGAGTGTAGTTTCGTCTCGTTCATTTGCCCATTCAAACTTGTCCGACTTTTGAACATTACACAAGGGTTTATCTTACTAAATGGATTAGATCTCTCTTTCTCATTGAATTTGAAAAGTTTCTAGTACAGCTCACGGACTTTAATGGAGTAAGTACATACTGTTCGTATTTTAGCCGCATAATGCAAATCATGTGCAAACTTTAGCCGTGTATTCTCTCTCATGAATGCATAAGGCCGGAACCTCACTGCTGCGTACGGTCGAGCTACGAACGTGGGTACAAAAACGCTTCGTATCAAAAATGTACTTAGATACTATAACAACAGTGAACAGTGTGATAGGATTAAGTTTTATAGCACCGTTTGTGCCTGAATAAATAAATAATAGTCCACGAGCACGCTACGGAAGATACAAAGGACCCACGTAAGCGTAACGTAAGCGTTTGCGTGCGTAGCCGTGCGTAGCGTCCGTAGCAGTGGGTTCATATTCATATCATTTATTGCCAAACCATGGTTTTTACAAGATGTTACAATATTTTCTTAAGTACTAACATGGACCCTGTGAGGGTGCAGCAAAATATTAAAACTAAATAGACCTTAAAATCTAGATGTAAGTGCAACCGGTATATATAAGTATATATTAGCAAATATAAGTCCTATAGTTATATTTGTTGTCACTACATGTATATGTATGTAAGAACACATCTTTGTCATGGATATTGGTTGCTGTGGCTCATCAATAGATAAATCCACAATTGTACTAGTGTTTTTCTATGGTGCATAAGTACAATATGGTGAGAAATAATCTTGTCTTGTTAAAAATAAACTCTTACTATTACTTTTTACTATGTTTGTTGCAAAAAGCGGTGACTATGAACAAATATCAAATAACAGGAAAAAGTTTAAAACAGTCTTCGTTTACAGTTTGACGTTTCGTATTTTTCTCTTTCCCTTTGTCTCCTGAATTTTTTTTACAAAGCTAAACGTCATCTTTATGGTAATTTTGCTTCGTCAAAATCCCGAGGGTGTTCTTGGGATAAACGTCAAGCCTAGGCTTGAATGTAACATCGTTAACCAAAGTGATTAATATTAAGAGTAACTACTCTCCCGAGGTGGGTAAGTTTTCTGCCTATCTCTCAGTTGCAGACAATTAAGTGATTCGAAGTAGTGAACTAGTTTAAATTTGTTTTAGTTGTTTAAGCGGGTTAGACACGGAACGATTTAAAGTTGAACTCATCGACCTGATGACTACGTACACCTTGAGTAGTTTTGCCTTTTATAAAAAGCTTTTTTCACTTTTTTTTTAAATACCAGCACCATTTTTTGTGAAGCGATGATTGCACTTTGTTTTGATTTTTAACTCGATGGGTTTAAAACCAGTAAACATAACAAGAACATTACTTAGTCAGTTGTAATGTCCTTATGACATTTTCAACGCAATCGCAGGGCACTTAACTACTTTATCTCGAAGTGTTTCGTCGTATTTTGGTACCCTTAATAGATTCGGTCTGGGGCTCTATGCGAAGTCTTACATAGGAATCTCGCTTTTCCCTATAGGATCGCTCACGCATTAAGTTGAACTTTAAATCTAGCGTCTTAAAGTTTACGCCACGCGTGAGCGATCCTATAAAAAAGAGCGAGATCCCTATTTAAAGAATTCGAATATAGGCCCTGGATGATGCTATTTAGACATACCTACCTCCTAAAGGTATGGGACCACGATACCTACCTCGCTCCCATAGAAGTAATAATAGCTTGCTGTTGAATTTCGTACGACGAATGAGAGTTCGGAGCCCACAATCCCTCTCCCAAACCCTTTCAAGCACCCACATTCCTCTAACCTACCATTTCTCGAATTTCCTTTAAAGATAGGCAAATGACTGATTAGGGCACGCACCTTTAGAGTTGCTGGTGCTTATGGCAACACTGATTACTTAACACTGACAAATCGCTCGTTTTCGTTAGTGACTTAACAAAAACGGAAAAAACACTGTACCAAAAGATCGGCTTAATTTTCCGTCTGGTAGGTTCGGTCCTTTCTTAATGCTAACCAGATTATCCATGTTATTCTTACTATGCGATTATAGTCACAAAGGCGATTCCGCGATTTCCGCCTTGTCATTATCGTTCTTCGATGGCCGATTAGGTACGTGGCTGGAATACATCGAACTCTTAAGGCCGTTCCTATACCCAGCTCAGCCGTCACTGTCACTCGTGCAACGAGTGAAAGAGAAAGCGCTACGCACAAAACGCCCGATTTAGTTAGTATTTAACGCGTTTTAATTTCTATAAAAATAGCGTATAAAAACATGGCATTTATAAAGCTGTCAATATATGCATATAATATGGATATTTTTTCTGTTATATTTAGTTTTACTGGAACTAAATAAACTGGAGTAAAGTTGGATTAAAGGTCCGAGTTAGAGGTTACTTTGGAATTTAATTGTATCGAGCGAAGTTTCATGAAACGTGTAACGAAAGCTGTCAATGTAGGGATTATAATCAAATATAGCATATGTTTTCTTCATATTTTTAACTTTTAACATTTCTTAGAAAAGTATGATCTTATATGAGCAATTTGACGATGCTGGGTCAGTGAACGGCCTTAACTTATCTCTCTGCCGTTACTGCAATCTCTAAAAGAATAATAACTGCAATAAATAATAGTAAGTATGTTATAGGGTTTACTAGCTCATAAATTCGTTGTGAGATAAGGATATGATAATGATTAATCATCAGGAACAACATGTTCAATTTTAGTACATATTAACAATGATTTAGGTTACTATTAGGAATACAAGTGAAGTATTTTATTAAAGTCCTAAAGGTTTGTCCTAAAGATAAATAAAAACGGTGAATAAAAAACGTTTTATTTATATTTATTCGGAAGACTTTAAAATTATAAAATTACATTAAAATGCACGGCAAATTAGATGTAGGTAAAGTTTTCAAGAGATATTAATATAATTCGGTATTTTTAGGTATTTTTAAGTATTTCTAAGTAGTTTTAACTTGATACCTACCTACATACCTAGAGTAAAAAGTTAATTTTAGGGGGTAATCTTAAATAAAATAAACTTTTTGTTATGTAAAACATAAAAAAAAGCCTATAATATTAAAAATTTCGAGTTGCGATGGTAAATTTTGGAATCCATAGTTAATGTTTTAACCAAATACAGCACGATACTTTCGGTTTTCATTCAGTAATTTTAAGAAAAATATGTCAACAGATAGGTACATAAATCAACAATTTGCGACGTTGCCAACTTTCGGAATACCTAACCCCTCTTAACATCGGGCTAATCACCTGCTCGCTTCCCCACCTGATCCATAAAAAACTTTTCTTTTCACACCAAAAGATCCGCTGAAAAATACGCACGGCCAAGGGTACAAGTAAAACAAGCGTAAGGAGTAACTCATGTCCGCTGGATTTCCCCGTGGCGCCGTAACTCGCTGACCGTCGCTGACGCCTCACCTGCCTCGCCACAGTCAACACACATTTGATAGTTAAAATAAGTATTTTCAAAACTTTAATTTTTGGGACACGCTTTTATTGCTGACTGTACTTTTCTTTGTAAATCCATCATTGGGCTCGTTTGAGTAAAGACGAATCAAACGAGCCCAAATTCGATGGGTTTATGTAGTTTTATTACGGAGTTCCTATGGCCACCATCATGAGATCAGCTCCACGTCATCGTAATATTTCATTATCACGCAATTTACATATTCGTGCAAAATTTCATCTCAATCGGAAATCGGAAATTTAACTTGAATCATCTATTCTATTCTTTATACTTACCACTACAGGTATCGGCACGGAACTTGAGCGGTGACCTTCGATGCGCAGAAGTCAAAAATCTCAGAAGCAGAAGTCAAAAGGTCTCATCGGCAGAGGGGCGCGGGACACAGGGGGCGCTTTGTCGTACGCGCACGCTTATTGGTCCTTCAGTCGTAAACATGCGCAGAAATCCCCTCTACTTTCGCTCACCGCTCAACATCCGTGGTACTCCACTTGACATCGAATTACCTAATATCTTGCGGCTCATTCCAAATGCATGAATTGATAATGGAAACTCCTTTATTGAATTAAATTTAAAAATAACATACACACACACTAATAAAAATAAATAAATGAACTTCAGTATTTTGAATCTTAAAGGTTAGACCATAAATAAAGACCTAGTTTTCGTTCGTGATAATGTGACATCATAGACGTAAATAATATAGACCCGGTCTAACGTACACGTAATATGTCCCCACTTCCACGGTGTCCAATCCAAAGTTCTGTCACCGAGCGTGCGTGACAATAAGCGTTTTTAAAAACACTTTTTTCGAAACTGTTTCTCTGTATCTAAAACTCGTCTCGTTGTTGGAAAAATGTGACCCAGCTTTAGTGTCACGATACAAGTTTAACTTTGTATTGGACACCAATGAAGTGGGGAAACATGACATGTATCTACGTTAGGCCGGGTCCATACGAAGTATTATTTATGTCTATGAATGACATAAAATAAATCCCCTTACGACTGTTTTTAAATTGTCTGTGCTCATGCAGTAATTACTTCTGTACATTATTTCTTAGTACAGTCCTGACGTCTCGTAACTTATCTTGGGAAAGAACAAGGCTAACGTGAATTGTGTTGCATTATAATTGTATTTTAGAAGTTCTCCTACAACGTAGTTCGTTTATGATTTTAATATTGTAGGTACGTAAATAAATAAGCTTTTGTAAACTACTAGTACGGTACGGTATACGAGTTAGTAGAAAAAGTCGTAAGAAGAATTTAAAATGAGTCACAATTTATTGTTAACTTAGCGAGATAGTTTAAGTCCTGGGGAAGACCGTAGGTTTACTTTTTATACAGAAAAATAGCATAGTTTCGCGGGATCGCTATTAACCGAATTCTATGCCGACAAAGTCGCGGACAGAAGCTAGTTTACTTATACAAACTAATACTACTTATTATAAATGCGAAAGCAAATGTCTGTATACATGTTTGTCTGTTACCTCTTCACGTCTATACCGCTGGACCGATTTGGATGAAATTTGGTATGTAGATATTTGGAGTCCCGGGGAATATCAAATGCTACTTGGTATCCCGGAAAACCCCATAATTCCCTCGGGAACGCGACAGCCGAACACCACGCGGGCAAAGTTGCCTGCAGAAACTATAGTTTTCAAATATATACCACATCATGAGGCCTCATAGATGTAGCAATCAAAATATCGTTTGGCATACACGATCCATATTGGTTGGTTGTGCATCTCATTGCATATCGATCACGCTCAAGCGCTCGAGGACCGCCATGCATTAAACATCGCGGGGCATCTGCCCGAAGCAGGCAACGGAAACCTTGCTTGGTAAATGTGATACGGTATTTTTTAATGTGATCATACATTCAAACATACATGCATGTAGTAAGTATAGTGGTTACTATTTATCTAATACTAGTTGGCCCGGTGAATTTCGTATCACCTCGAATACAAAGATAGGTACAGTCAGCAGCAGAAGTAGATAAGCTGTCCAGGTGTTTAAAATGACCTACACACGCCCTTAACGTCTTAAGAATAAGGTAGTGTGTAGGTCATTTTGAACACCTGGACAGCTTATCTACTTCTGCTGCTGACTGTACCTACTTTTTTTAAAGGACCATTCTTCTCTTGTTTTCTTGAATCACAGAAAAAAATACGGCTTATCATGAAGGGTACTAGAGTTACCATAGGTAATAATACTGTAGTTATCTCATATCTCAAAAACTAGGCAACCAATTCGGTTCAAACCAATTATTTTTATAATTTTCACTCCATAGTTCTAAAATGGGGGAACACTTTTTACTACTTTCGAAGCAAATATCTTAAAAACATTGGCACAAATACATAAAAAACCTATTTAAAAACCTTAATATATTATCCTTTTCCGAGACCTACGAGTATCATCTAATGATACACGCGGCTATGTTCTCTTTTTTTTTCATTTCTCAGTTACATGTATGGAGTGCCACCTTTAATTTTTCAATTCAAAATTTATTTCTCGAGCTTTTTTTAGCCAGACTAAGCACGAAAACAGTTTTTTTAATTTTTTTAGAAAATATTTAGGTCAAGTAAGTTTTTACACACCTATAAGTATCTTAAGAAAAACGTGTGTCGCACTATTACAGGTTGAAGGTCACGTAAAGTGACACTTATAACATTTCCAATCTCGCTCCCAACTAGCCCTTTCTAATAAATTTCTAATCTTTCCTTGGACCTTTTTCAATAAACGCCCGATCGGACGGAAAATCGGTCAGATGTGAAATTATCTCATAAGACGGCCGCTACCTGTGTATGTGTAGGTTGTTGGGATAGTGATCCCTAGCACCTTAATTGAATATCACAGAATCTACCTTTACGCTGCTGCTTACCTTACCAATTACCAGTTGCTTACATTGGTAATTGGTAATTCAAAATAATAAGTAATTGTACCACTCCCACCAGTAGAATTTTGAAGGCTAAATTGTAATTTTAATTTGTTTTATCTTTATTTTATTTTATTTCATAGAGCTACTGAAAATCAGCGAGGTTTCGGTGCTTTTTTCGGTAACTGTAACATTTTTATCTCTTAGATTATGATCTAAGAGATAAAAATGTGAATTTTCAATAATGTAACAATAAGTCTTAATAACCTATGGGTTATTAAGACTTATTGTTACATTATTGAAAATTCACATTTTCTATTTCTAGAAATAACTAAGTTGAGAACAGGTTTCATAGGACCAATAGGACCAACTGTGCCTGACCCGCATCACTCTGACGCAGGCATTGTTCGTGATTCTATCCTATCTATTTGCTTTCAACTGTTCGAGATAGCAATGCAAAGTGATCATTGACAACTGACCGAAATATACGTGAATGGAACCCGTGAATGGAATAACGGATCCAACTTGAAGTCGCATCCTCTTGAGCGTTACCTGAAAGGCGTCACTAGAAAAAGGAAGGACAGTTCAATAGGCTCCCAACTCCCAACGCGAGTGGAGGCATTCCTCCTGTGTTATTGCAATTATCTTGTATTCTATCAACCTTTGACATGACCTCCTACGGGATGCACATGCGTATTGGGGACTTAACACACATCCTTGAATTACTTCGCAGATGCTCATTGGTAAATTCCATCTGAATTTAGCAATTAAGTAAACTCGATTCGAATCTCCAACCCTCTGCATGTGGGGTCGAACTACTAGGCCACCGCGGCTTTTTTGAATAAATCGGCTTGAGCTTTATGAATAAATCTAACAAAGTATCACTCTATTATCTTACCAAATATGCAATATTGTTCAGAAGGCAGCATTGGTCTTTCGAAGTTTGGCAAGTAAAATTCAACTTGATGTGATAAGGGTTGACGGATACACACTACAATCATATCAAACCAGCCTACTTTTCAATCATATCATCAGGCATAACGAGCGGTGATAGCAAGAGACTGGTGCGGTTGAAACTGTTTTAATTATAGCTAATTTATCTAATTTAGGAATGCCAAATTGCTGTAATGCACACGGCTTGATTTTATGTATGTATAAATGTCAGATTCGAAGGGATTTTTGAATATATCTTCGTCTCTCCAACCACCAAGTAGTGCACGCGTCAAACTTCCGTTTCAAAAAGGCGGGCCGCAAGATCGATGGTCGTCCGGGGACGTTCCATCATCGTTTGTTTACGCCATAGCTTTCAACCGTCACAGTTGGGCGCGCCTTTTGACGCTGTTTACCTGGACACGAAAATACCGCCTATTGAAAGCTGTTGAAAGATTTGAAAACTGAACTAAACTCTTACGAAAAAGGACCAGTAATACATGGATAGTGGAACGAGTAGAAACGTAGGTAAATACATGTAAAGGTGATAACAAATAAGATACGAATACTTTTAGATCTGATAGTACGAGTACTCGCCTCAAGGAGTAGACTTAATTATAAAGCATTTTAAAAGTTCAGGTTATTTTTGGAGATAATAATGGAAGCAAGTTCATAAAAGGTAAGGTAAGTTAAGTTCCTTTTTCAAGTTAAGTGACTTTTATCGAGGTATTTGGAATTCGTTAGTTTTAAATTCCTTAAATTAGCCACCGATGTTATTAATAAAAAAATATTTTGCATAATACGGCTCCTATAAATGAGTGAGCGATATTTATTGCAGTTCAATATCCTCGAAAAATTCCGTGGGGGGCTAGTGGTTCGATCTACCACCTCTAATGCAGAGGGTCGGGGATTCGATTCCGGCTCGCACCTCTAAGTTTACTTATGTTCGAAATTCAACTTGAATTAACCACTGAGCTTTTCGGTGAAGGAAACCATCGTGAGAAAACCTGCACGCATCTGCTAAGTAATTCAAAGATGTGTGTGAAGTGCCCGATTCGCACTGAGCCCGCCGCGTGATGACTATATTAGCCCAAACCCTCTCGTGATGAGAAGGAGGCCTGTGCTCAGCGCAGTGGGACGCAAATAGGTTGTAGTAGAAGTAGTAGTAGTAGTAGGTAGTTAATATCCTCGATGTTGGCGATACTGGTCGCTTGACAAGTTAGTTAGGCCCTGAGTTTCAGAACTGGGGCAAACTGTAGCTAAAGCACTTGATGGCGAAGTTCGAGCGGGCAGCGATGTTCGAATGCTCTGAACTTTCTGAAATGCAATATCGATACGCTTAATTAATAGGAATTCCTATTATCTTGTTACTATCAAACTGTGTACAACTTATATAGAATTTTGATGAAATTTTGGCTTAAGTAAAGGATCCGATCGGGTTAAACAACGACCTTCACCCATATGTTATTATTCGATGAGAAGTATTTTATATTTTCAAATTTATTTCAAATCGACCCATAAACAATAGAGATGAGGTAATAAACACAGAAAAAAAAGAAGACAAATTGATAACCTCCTCTTTTCGTCGGCAAATGAAACTTTAGGGTTTTTAGACCTCGAAATTTCAAAGTTCAAATCATACCTTTTCTCAACTGTTCATGTTTGCCAAATGATTGCTTTCACGTCACCTGTTGATCCGAGATCACGATATCCACATCCATAGGTACTAATTATTACTTCTTACGTTTGTCTTTCCTTTACGTCATTACAACTGGGCCAATTGGAATGACTATGGAGACAGTTTGAGACCCTGGTAAAAATATAGGATACTTTTTATCCCGATATTTGTACGGCAACGGGGTTTCTGTTTCAAAACATTTTTTCAATACTTCTATAACGACTATCTTCTATTTATATACTCTTGTATTTATATAGGTACGTATAGTATCATCAGGTGTGCAAATTCTTAGTCTAAGCGGGACAAAGTCGCGAGCAACGGCTAGTCGTTTATAAAAGGGATTGCAAAAATAACGTGGATGGAATAGCGAGAACTTAGATGAATCAAAGTTAGGAAATCTGCGGATTTCACCCTAGGGCCCGTCGCAAAAACTGAAACTGAAACTTTTTGTTCGAGAAGTCCATTAAAGTCGGCGCTTTAAAATTGTTCTCGAACTTTTCGATGTTTTTATGAAAGACCGAAAAATCAAACAAGTTCGGTTATTTGAAAGTAGAGTTTTTAAAGAAGCCTTGCGTTTGCTGTTGTTTATACATTAAAAAATGTTGGCTGAATAAGAATCACGTAGCCAGGTAGGTAATTAAGTTTAGTTTGTTTCTGCCCGCGACTTTGTCCGCGTGGAGTGCGGTTAGAGCGTTCCCGCTTGAACTATGCATTTTTCTGGGATATTTTTTTTTCCTCGTATTCTTGTGTCCTTTCGTGTGTATTCATCATCATCATCATCATCATGGTGGCCGCATAAGTATCCATTCTTGGATGTAGGCCTCTTCCCTTTGTTTCCACTTTCCTCACATCCAGTCCCGGCCTCCGTGTCGTCTGATGTCATCGACCCAACGCTGTGGGGGTCTGCCGCGCCCTCTAGTGTCGGCTCTGGGTCTCCACTCAAGGACTCTTCGAGCCCAGCGACTAACATCCATCCTAGCAATGTGTCCCGCCCATGCCCACTTTTTCTTTGCAATAACCACCATGACATCCTTTACTTTGGTCTTGCTCCTAATAAATTCTATCCGTTTCCGGTCACGCAGGGTGATACCGAGCATAGCCCGCTCCATTCCTCTGTGCGCAACACGGAATTTTCCAGCCGATCTCTGTGTGAGCGTCATGGTTTCAGTTCCATAAATCGTCCTATCCTACGAAGAGGGGCGCAACCGTCCTTATGACCGTATTCCGATTATTACAGTATCGCATTCTCTGATTTTTTTTACACCGTTTGAGTCTTTGAAAATAGTTAAAACTGAAATTTTGAAAGAATTATTTAAGTTTTTATATTTGGGCGCAACTGTCTATCGCTATTTTATCCGGCGAACAAGGTCGCAAAATACTTAAAGGTCTGTATTCCATGAGTCGACGGTGCGCGGGGCGGGGTCGCAAGCACACACGCGCCCTTTACGCACGGAGCGCTAATGTCAACGGCTGTGGTTTTGCATATCACGAAAAAATTAACATCGACTATGATAAGAAGTCAAAGACTTGTTAATTTATTGACTGGTATTAATGTGTATAAAAATAAACGAAGAAGGATCGCCACATGTAAGTAATTAATTTTTTTTATGCTATGTATAAACGTATATTTATAAGTTTTTGTTAGTCTTCGATAATGTCCAATTTTATTTACATTGTAATTGATATAATATGTTTGAATTATAATATTTCTACACAAAACAATTTTCGTTATCCCAATAATTAAATATCTAGTACGATTTAATCACTGTACGTGGTAAAAGGGCATAAAGTAACATAACGCCCTTTTTCGACGAACTCGACATCGACGATCACTGCCAGTTAGGCACTTTCGCCGGGGCTGTTGCGGCTTTATTCGATGGAAAATATTTTGAATCGGTATTTTAAAAGCATTTATGCATAAAAAAACATTTTGACTGAAAATAATGTAAATAAATCGTCAATTCCAAATAATAAATGGTATTATTTTCCATCAATACGGAACTTTAGTATTTTTATTAAAAAGGGCTTAATTGCCATTCCCTCAGGTAGGCTGTAAAAGATATAATGATAACGATATTTTACTTTTGTTTTAGCTTCGCCGGTACCTGTTGGATCAGAAAATGAAGTCATGTACTTATCTGATGGAGTGTTTAAATGAAAACCTTAATGTGGTGGTGGGTTTTTCGCTTCTTAACTACCTAATTCACGTTCTTGTTTCAGTATGAACTCTGTACAGCCTACAATTTTAACTATCTTTTAGAATACGATTTCGACTTTTCAAATAAGTAATATTTTTATTTTATGTTATTTTTTACAACTAACAATAGGCAGACACCGATAATGTAAGAAGTAATTATGTTTAACTGTGTAGTTTCTTAGTAGAAGACGTTTTGAAGAATGTGATTCTTAGATGTTCGCTGTAATAAATTTGATCTCATTTCAGAAGTATCTAATGTTTAATTTAGTTCAAATGTTATATTTTCATTTCAAAAAGGTAGGTAGTTTAAAATGATACCATGCTTTGAATCTTTTATGATATATAAATTCATGAATGGAGGGACTTGGAGGGACTTAATCTACCATTTTCGTCCTTGTGTGACGAACTTGACAATAGATTTCAAAATAAGTAATTAATATGATTAACATTCATCACATAATAAAAAATAAATAAAGCGTCAGATTACTTTAAGTCCTTAAAAGTACTTGTATTTTTTTTAATCCATCCTAATTAATAAATGGGAGATTAGAAAGAAAATCGTGTTAATTATTTTTAATTATACCTACTTTGCCCAATAAAAGTTAATTTTTACTTCCTATTAATTTCAAATATGGAGGTAGTTTAAATGAAACTTACCTACCATCATTATTTCTTAAAAATATCTCAAATGAGCTATGATAATTCATTGATAATAAAATATAGAGAAAAACTTTTTGTTTCATAATTTATTTATTTTTAATTATGTTTTGATCACAAAAGTCTATTTTAATCTTTGATTAAAAATGTAATATTTAACTATGCTCAGCTTTATAATACTTATTATTCATAATGGTCACCAAACCTAACGACAGAGCTTTCAAAAAGTCCTAACTACTGTTGTGACCCCCGCTGCATCCGAGGAATAAGGTCGTATTAAGGCTTCCGCCTTTATTCTTCGGAAAATTAAAATGTCTATTTTAAATTTAGCGCGGAAGAAAGAAATATGGGACATATCACTGTAAATAAAATAAAATTTAAAATAATGTGATGACTAATATATTTCGGGGTGTTTTATGTACCCATGTAAAAAGTTTCAAAGCGCCCGCTATGCTGGTGATTTTTTTAAACACAATAATGCTTCTCCTGTAAAGTTGACTTTTTGTAGTTGCGCCCCTCTTCGTAGGATAGGACGAAATGAGTACGGGCATAACACATTGCTCGAAAACTTTAACCTTTAGGTGTAAGGGGATGTTGCCACACAAGGTATGTTTATTGGCTCCAAAAGTGGCCCAGGCTTGGGCTATTCTTCGCTCCACTTCTGCCGTTTGATTTTCGAAGCCCAACGTAATTTTATGACCAAGATAGATATATTCTGTCACTATCGTGTTCTGTCGTGTGTATTATGGGACCAAATTTCATGACAATCGAATCAACGGTTTAGTCGTGAGGACGGAAAGAACAGATAGAGCTATTTTTACATTTATAATTTAGTATGGATACGTACAGTCAAAGGCAAAGTTATGTATCCAGCCAAGCTTTCAAAATATGTATACACAGACTCTATTGTTATATCATTAGAGTTGCTGTAGGTAAATCTGTATATATAAAAGGCAAAGGTGACTGACTGATGTATAAACGCCCAGGCCAAACCCGTAAAGCTAGAAACTTGAAATTTCGCACACGTATTCCTCTTATGACGTAGGCATCCACTAAGGAAGGATTTTTCAAAATTCATCCCCCAAGGGGGTGAATTAGGGGGTGAAAGTTTTAGATAAACGCAAAGGCCACACCCCTAGGGCGACAAACTCGAAATTTCGCACACGTATTCCTCTTACGACGTTGGCATCCACCAAGGAAGGAATTTTCAAAATTCATCCCCCAAGGGGGTGAATTAGGGGGTGAAAGTTTTAGATAAACACAAAGGCCACACCCCTAGGGCTACAAACTCGAAATTTCGCACACGTATTCCTCTTACGACGTTGGCATCCACCAAGGAAGGAATTTTCAAAATTCATCCCCCAAGGGGGTGAATTAGGGGGTGAAAGTTTTAGATAAACGCAAAGGCCACACCCCTAGGGCTACAAACTCGAAATTTCGCACACGTAATTCTCTTACGACGTTGGCATCCACCAAGGAAGGAATTTTCAAAATTCAACCCCCAAGGGTGTGAATTAAGGGATGAAAGTTTTAGATATACGCAAAGGCCAGACCCTTAGGGCTACAAACTTGAAATTTCGCACACGTATTCCTCTAATGACGTTGGCATCCACCAAGAAAGGAATTTTCAAAATTCAACCCCCAAGGGGGTGAAATAGGGGATGAAAGTTTTCATTAAACTTTTTATTCCTTGGACATATTTGCATGAAATTTCATACGAATTGAGTGCGGCAAAAGTGCGTAAAGGGTACGTTACTCATTAAGTAACGTATTTCAGAGTTTCTAAAATTCAACCCTTAAGAAGGTAAAATAGGGGATGAAAGATTTAAATAAACGCACAGGCCAAACCCTTCGGGATATAAACTTAAAATTTAGCACACGTATTCCTCTTATGACGTAGGCATCCAATAAGAAATGATTGTTCAAAATTCAAACCCCAAGAGGGTGAAATAGGGGATGAAATTTTGTATTAAACTTTTTATTTCTTCAACATACTTGCATGACATTTCGTATGAATTGAGTGCGGCAAAAATAATTATGCGGGACTGTTATTCCCACACGGCGATGTGGTTCAAAAGGCTCGAAATAAAAAGACGCCCAAATGTTTGCTCTTGAAAGCGGCGATACGAATCTTGAGAGCGAGTGGTCACTGTTAGCTTCTATGCGTTCCAAAACGATCTACACTATTTTCTATTTGCTGTGTCTATTTATTCTATTTGGCCTCAAGATCCGCCACGCCTACTTTTCTGTTTATTTTCTTCTATTTTCTTAAAAACTATGCTATCTAGGTTTCTCCTTATTACTATATCTTATGCACTATTGCTTAATCTATATATTGAGACATTCGTAATGCCGCTACATGCCTCTGCGGCGTCATAAATCAAAATAATCGCGGAAAATTCGCGCTACTATTTAAAGTCACTCACACATACAAAGATGGTGTCAATCTATAAACGACTCTATCTGTTTCGTGCGACGGTCTCTATTTTAACGCACGAGTGCGTAGCCGATCTGTCTATCTCTGTCGTGCTCTCTGTGGGTCTCTGTCCCCCTACACGCGTTCGAAACCGCGGTGCGGAGGCGCTTAGCGACGCGTGTAAGGCCTTCAGCCAATCATGGCGTGCCGATCCCTTGAACGGCTGAAAACCTTACCGCCAGGAAAATAGAGTCCATTTCTGTTACCTCTTACCATTGTTAACCGCATCGAAAGTTTGTCTTGCGATTACACCGTTACCTTTCGATTTGGACTTTATTTCCCGGCGCCGAGGGCGTCTTATTGTATGTTTTTATGTAAACACGTGCCGAATCTGAACTCTGGCGAGTTCAATGTCGGCATTTGTTTGTTATGCCTAATAAATTGTACCATATAGGCATACCTATGTGCTATCTTATTCTATTGGGATATTGGGGAACCTAAACTATTCTTTATTATGAAATGAATTCTTATAACTATCTTATCACTATGCTTACCTATCTTAGCCTATATGAAACTTTGTATTTATTAAAAAATAACTTAAAACTATCCTAACTATTACATAACACTTATTCTATCACTTTGTTATATTGTGTCCTGCACACTATCACTTTGTTATATTATGTCCTGCACATTCTCCCGCCCGTGTCGACGCCCGTCGACACCTCGGCTTCTTGTGCAGGGACTTCTTTATGCGTTGCGACGTCCAGCTTGATGAGCTTCTTCGCCGGTCTCCGTAGGATTCCAGCCTGGGTCTTGACGTCGACGGCTCGTGTTATGTTATCTGGACCCGGGTAGGTTGTGACAATTCTTCCCAGCGGCCATGTGTTTCGGGGTAGATTCGAGTCGGCTAACACGACTATGTCGCCGACCTCGAGCTGTGGGCCCCTGGAGTGGGGCTCCCGCCGGTGTTGTAGGTCCGGCAGGTACTCCCGCATCCACCTCTGCCAGAAGTGGTCTGCGAGACGCTGTGTGGCTCTCCAGTGACTGCGTGAGATGAGGTCGCTGTCACTGAAATCGCCCGGTGGTGAATCGATTGCTGAGCCCCCCAATAGGAAGTGATTGGGGGTGATGGCCTCGGGGTCTTCAGGGTTCACGGACACATGCGTTAGAGGCCTGCTGTTGACTGTATATTCGGCCTCCGCGAGCAATGTGAGCAGCGTTTCCTCGTGTGGTTGCCGCTCCTGGAGGGTGGCGGCGAGGGCTTTCTTCACGGCCCCCACCAATCGTTCCCATGCTCCCCCCATGAATGGGGCGCCTGGAGGAATAAATCTCCAACGAATTGACCTCTTGCTGGCTTCTTCCTGTGTGCTTCTTTCTATGCTTTCTCGTAGTTCCTTGTCGGCCCCGACGAAATTGGTCCCATTGTCTGACCATATCTCGCTCGGACAGCCCCTTCTGGCGATGAACCGCCGTAGCGCCATGATGGCTGCGTCGGTGGTGAGGGACCCCGCCAACTCGAGGTGGACCGCTCGCGTGGTGAGGCACGTGAAGAGGGCCACGTACCTCTTCTGTGTGGAGCGGCCGACGGTCACTGTGATCGGGCCTAGGTAATCGACCCCGGTAAAACTGAAGGGTCTTCGATGGTGGGCCAGTCTTGATCCCGGGTGGTTTCCTGTGGCTGGCTCCACTGGAGTGCTTCGTCTCCTGCGACACCGGAGGCAACTGGTTACGATTGTTTTCACTGTTGGCCGCAGCCGCAGCACGAATAGGCGCTGGCGGCATTCGTTGACCACTGCTTCTGTTGACGCGTGGTTCAATCTTCTATGTATGTATTCTATGTACAGTCGTGCGGCGCGGTGATTCCCGTCGAGTACGATCGGGTGTTTCGTATCGTACGGGATTTCTTCTGTCTTCTCTATTCTCGATTTCAGACGTATGAGGCCGTCGATTTCCTGTACTGCTAGTGTGTACAGCCTGCTGTGAGTATCAACAGGCTGTCCCTTTCCGAGATTATCTATTTCACCGGCGAACGATTCCCATTGACTCGTTCTAATTATTAGCTTTTCAGCGCTTTTCATAAGTTCGCCGGGTATCGGTATGAACTTTTCTTTTTCAGCTAATTTTTTCTCCGGAACTATTTTCTTTTTTCCATCGGTTTTCCTCCAATCTGGATCTTTTTCTGTATTTTTCTTCGTTCTTTTGTAGTTGATTTTTTCTGATTTTTTCTTCAATAATTCGATGAACTGTAGTACTCTTGCTGTGGCTCGTAGGTATTTTTCCCACTTGGAAAATCTTGTTATATCGGGAATGGGAATTTCCCGTTTTTCTTTAGTCTTCACGAGGTTGACCTTTTCTTCACCTGTCGAAATGGACTTTTCTATCTTCATGTCTTCAGGCCAAAACTCCTTTTCTTTTTTCAGGAACTCAGGCCCCTGAAACCATCTATGTTGTACGCTGAAGTTTGCAGGTACTTCGCGTGTTGCGTCGTCGGCGACGTTCTCGCTGCTCGGGACCCACCGCCACTCTGAGGTTTTCGTCAGTTCTTCAATGGCGGCTATTCTATGTGCCACGAAGGGTTTGAAAGATCGGGCTCCCGCCCGTATCCAATGTAGGGCGGTCCTACTGTCGGTCCAGAAGTATCGTCGATCTGGCTTTTGTTGATGTTCTTCAATGACTGTGGCAGCCATTCTTGCCCCCATGACCGCAGCCTGTAGCTCGAGCCTCGGGATTGAGTTCAACTTCACCGGGGATACCCGGCTCTTCCCGACTATGAGCGAGGTGTGGACGCTTTCAGGAGTCTTCACTCTCCAGTATAGGGCCGCTGCGTAGGCGGCCTCGCTAGCGTCGACGAATGTGTGGAGCTCTATTTCGGTGTCATCTCTACTGTAATGTAGATAACACCTCGGAATCTTCAGGTTTTTCAGGACCTCGAAACGCTGAAGCCATTCTTCCCATTGGCTTTTCAGATTATCTTCTATGACTATATCCCAGTCTGTCCCGCTCTTCCATATCTCTTGCAGGATCTGTTTCGCTTTCGATGTGACTGGAGACACCAAGCCCAGGGGGTCGTAGAGTGACATGACTATTTTCAGTATCTTCCTTTTTGTGACGTGTTCTGTACTGAAAATTCCTTCTGGAAGTCGCGCCAAGTTCAAATTGAACTTTAAATCGTCCGTCGCTGTGTCCCACACCATGCCGAGTACTCTTTCTGTGGTGCCGGGTGGCTCGATGAGTACTTCGTTTTCCGACGAATTTTCCCCCATGGCCTTCTGCACGAGGGGTGAGTTAGATTTCCACCCTCGTAGTTCGTAGTGCGCCTTCAATTGTATTTCTCGTACTTTTCTTGATACTTCTATGGCTTCTTTTTCGTTGTTGAAGCTTGCTAGGTAGTCATCGACGTAGTGATTGTTCACGATTGCATCGCAGGCTTCAGGAAACTGTTCTTGATACTTCAGTGCGTTCACGTTTTTCACGTAGATTGCTGTTGCAGGCGAACACGTCGCTCCGAATATGAGTGACGTCATTCTGTATTCTTTTATTTCGCCGTCTGTACCTCTCCAGAGGTATCGAAGTGCATCTCTATCTTCTTTTCGTATCTTCACTTGCATAAACATTTCTTTGATGTCTGCTGTAACCGCCACCGGCGCCTGCCTGAAACGCATGAGCACGCCGGGCAGTGATTGGAGAAGATCTGGCCCCGTCAACAAGTGATCGTTGAGGGACACGCCCATCGCTTTTGCCGCCGCATCGTGAACTATTCGAACTTTTTCAGGCTTCAGTTTGTTCAGGACGGCAAAGTGGGGTAAGTGCCACGTTCTTCCTTCTGTGGCTTCTGTTGGAGCTTCTTCAGCGTAGCCCTTTTTCAGGAGCATTTCTATTTGTTCATGGTACTTTTTCTTCATTTCAGGATCTTTCTCTATTTTCTTTTCAGTGCTGAAGAGACGATTTTCTGCCATTTTTCTATTCTTTGGCATTACTATATCTTCTTTCTTCCAGATGAGTCCCGTTTCATAGTGACCATCTTCACGCTGTACTGTCTTCTTTTTCAGTTGTTCTTGAGCTATTTTTTCAGGATCGCTGTTCGGTAAGCTTGGGTTGATCATGAGTGATTCGATGGCGAAGAAATCTCGTAGTTGTTTTTCTATGTTTTCAGTGCTCGATGATTGTTTGGAGCTTTCTTCGGCGTTTCTTCTAAGCTTCTTCTCTATTTTTTCAGGAGTGCTGAATATTGTGTTGATGCGGGCCCCCAGACTGGTTGTCGATGTGCCATGGAGTACCCAGCCCAGAGGAGTTTTCGATGCTACTGGCTGATTTCTCCGGCCTCGGCGTGTTTCAGAGGCCAGAAGGAGGTGCCAGTTGTCCTGGCCTATTATTATCTTCGGTGCTGCCTGGCTGTAGACTAAGTGGTCTTGAATATCTTCAAGATGGGTGCAGCCCCGGAGATCGCTGTGACTTATCTTCTGTGGTGAGAGTTTCAGGTGTGTAATTGTTCGCGCCTTGACCTCTTCTATGTAATTTTCGGCTCCTTTCAATTTCAGGATTACTATCTGTGAGTCTTCGTGAGAGATCTTTGTGTTGCCGATTGCCTCTATATTGAGTTGACTAGACGGTCCGTTGGCTCCGACGCGTTGAGCTATTTCTTCTTCTATTATTGTTATTGTTGAACCGTCGTCCAGCAGAGCGTACGTGTTTATTTTCCCTCGTGGCCCCTCTATTTGTACCGGAACTATCTTCAGATAGGCGCTAGGAGATTCACCTGTCGTGTTCGCGATGACTTCTTTCTTTTCTGTTTCTTCATTTGGCGGGGTGCGGTTTTCCCGCACAAAATGAAGTAGCGGGTGGTGAGTGCGCCTGCAGCCATCTTCACTGCAATGACGCGCCGGGCATGAATGTCGGCCCGTGCGCTTCCCCAGGCACCTGTAGCAGAGCTGCTTTTCTTTTGCTATTTTCCATCGTTCATTGCAGTCCGTCTTCGTAAAGGCGTAGCAATTATTAGCTACGTGACCAATCTTGCTGCAGATCGCGCAAGCTTCCTTTTCTGTGGTCGTTTTCTTGCTGTTTGTTGCGATGTTCGTCGCGTAGCTGCGATACTGAGGTTTATGTTGTGCTGTAGAAGTCATAGGCTTCTTATAGGTCGTGTCTACGTATGTTGTAGACTCAGGTTGTGCGTAGGGAGCGCACCGTTCAGCTTCTCTGTTGAGGAAGCGAGCCAGCTTGAGTAGGTCTGGCTCGTTCGAAGGCTGCTCCGCGGCGAAGTCGAACCATCTGTATTTCACCGCCGGAGTTAGTTTTTCTATCGTTGTCTTCGTGACTTCCGGGTTGTATAAATAGTACGCTCGGTCGAGTGCTCGAAGTGTGGTGATTATATTATTCACCTTCGTGGCGAACACGCAGATATCTCTGGCGTTGTCTGAAGGCCGGGGGAGCGTTTTCAGTCGCTCTAACTCGGCCATGGCGATCGCGTCCGGTCGCCCGAATCTTGATTCTAATGTGCGAAGTACGTCGTGAGGCCTCGAGCTATATATGAGTAGGCTTTCGACGGCTTCCTTGGCTTTTCCTCGAAGGCTTCTTCTGAGTCTTGTCAAATTCTCAAATTCGCTGTATGTTTGCTGGGTTTCTATATAGGCCGCCCGGAATGACAGCCACTCTTGATATGCGCCTGTGAAGATCGGTAGTTCGTGGAACATTCTCGAACTATTGGGTGCTTTTGCCGCTGACGCTATAGCCAACGCCAGTTGCGACAAATCTATCTTGTTATCGGTCGTAATCTGTTGCGTCGGTTGTTGTGGCGGTGTTTCGACGAAATATTGTTGAGCCGGCTGCCACATTGGAGGTGGCAGGGGCTGTTGCTGTGTCTTCTGTGGTGGCGGCTGCTGCGGGGTCGACTGTGGCAGTGGCGGTCCGATACTGTTGAGTGGGGGTGATCGCCGTGCCTCTTCAGCCGTACGTTCTATGTGAGCCGCGCTGTTCTGTATGATGTTTACTTCCTCGTTGAGGTGCGCCATCCTGTTCTGAAGCGATTGCGCCTGTTGTTGAATTCCGTCCGCTCTGTCTTTGATCGTTTGTGCCTCTTCTATTACCGGAGTGAAGCCTGCTGATTTGAGCTGTGAGGTTTCTTCGACCCAGTCTTGAACGCGTTCTCTGTTGTGAGGCTCCGATGCGATCGTTTCTTCATCTGTGTCGGTTTCAGCGTCCACCATGGATAATTGATTTTCAGCCCGCTGAATCTTGAGCTGAAGAATCTCGTCCTGAATCTGGCAGCGACGTATTGATTTCGTTGATCTTCGGCTGCTCGCCTTCTTGCTTCTAGCCTGTGGTGGGTGTACTGCTTTCATCGGTGACATGGAACGTTTCTTTGACTCTTCTATGGCCGTCCTTGCCCGTTGCATGACGCCGTCGTCCAGCAATGGACTGGAAAAGGCGTCCGGTCGTAGCGGTCTCCTTTCTCCGGGCGACGACTCACGTACCGTTCTGTAGCCTGGTGCTACGGCGCGCGTAGCAGGTTCCATAGTGCGTAGAGGTGCTACGGGTTCTGTGGAGCGTAGCGGTGGTGCTGATTGTTGTGTCGGTCGCGGGGATCCGATGGTTGTGGCCGACGATGGTGCGGACGTCTCTGTGGTGGTGACTGTGGAAGCTTTACGGCTTGTCGTTGACCTTGTGATGGGCATCTTCTTGATTTTCTTTCTTCGATGTGGAACAGCCTCGACGGAATCTTCTTCCCGGCGACTATTACTGCTCCGGCGATCTTCCACGCTGGTTGGAACGGGCTCGACGGAATCTTCTTCTCGACGACTATTACCGCTCCGGCGATGAAAAATCTTCTATAATCTTCTAATCCGGTTCGCAAAGGACCAATATGCGGGACTGTTATTCCCACACGGCGATGTGGTTCAAAAGGCTCGAAATAAAAAGACGCCCAAATGTTTGCTCTTGAAAGCGGCGATACGAATCTTGAGAGCGAGTGGTCACTGTTAGCTTCTATGCGTTCCAAAACGATCTACACTATTTTCTATTTGCTGTGTCTATTTATTCTATTTGGCCTCAAGATCCGCCACGCCTACTTTTCTGTTTATTTTCTTCTATTTTCTTAAAAACTATGCTATCTAGGTTTTTCCTTATTACTATATCTTATGCACTATTGCTTAATCTATATATTGAGACATTCGTAATGCCGCTACATGCCTCTGCGGCGTCATAAATCAAAATAATCGCGGAAAATTCGCGCTACTATTTAAAGTCACTCACACATACAAAGATGGTGTCAATCTATAAACGACTCTATCTGTTTCGTGCGACGGTCTCTATTTTAACGCACGAGTGCGTAGCCGATCTGTCTATCTCTGTCGTGCTCTCTGTGGGTCTCTGTCCCCCTACACGCGTTCGAAACCGCGGTGCGGAGGCGCTTAGCGACGCGTGTAAGGCCTTCAGCCAATCATGGCGTGCCGATCCCTTGAACGGCTGAAAACCTTACCGCCAGGAAAATAGAGTCCATTTCTGTTACCTCTTACCATTGTTAACCGCATCGAAAGTTTGTCTTGCGATTACACCGTTACCTTTCGATTTGGACTTTATTTCCCGGCGCCGAGGGCGTCTTATTGTATGTTTTTATGTAAACACGTGCCGAATCTGAACTCTGGCGAGTTCAATGTCGGCATTTGTTTGTTATGCCTAATAAATTGTACCATATAGGCATACCTATGTGCTATCTTATTCTATTGGGATATTGGGGAACCTAAACTATTCTTTATTATGAAATGAATTCTTATAACTATCTTATCACTATGCTTACCTATCTTAGCCTATATGAAACTTTGTATTTATTAAAAAATAACTTAAAACTATCCTAACTATTACATAACACTTATTCTATCACTTTGTTATATTGTGTCCTGCACACTATCACTTTGTTATATTATGTCCTGCACAATAATGAGTGACGTATTTCAGCGTTTTCTAAAATTTAACACCTAAGAGGGAAAAATAGGGGATGAAAGTTTCAAATAAACGCACAGGCCAAACCCTTAGAGCTAGAAACTTGAAATTTTCTTACGTATTCCTTTAATGACGTAGGCATCAACTAAAGAAGGATTTTTTCAAAATTCGTAAGGGTTGTAAGCGTCCATGGTACTTCCATGTTCCGTTAAAAGGCTCACTATTTACTCACTATTTATAAGGCTCACTATTCACTACAAATATTTTATAAGAATTCTAATTTTATAGTATTTGTTAGGGTTCCGTACCTCAAAAGTAAAGAACGGAGCCCCTTATAGGATCACTTCTCAGAAAAAAAACGGGTTTGACCAGTAGAAAACCCTTTCCAATAGAAATATCGGGATAAAACTATCCTATGTTACTTCCGGGATCTCAAACTATCTCCATTCCAAATTTCATTTAAATCGGTCCAGTGGTTTCGACGTGAAGGAAGGACAAACAAACACACATTTACCAACTGCAAATAATTAGTTTTTAAGGGTAAACTTACAATTTTAATTTCTTCCAAGTTTGTATGGAACCCTCGGTGCGCAATACAACTCGTAATTGAACGTTTTTTTTTTTTAATTAACCCTCAATCGTTTTAAGTATTCAAAAGTGGGTATCGTGCAAATACCCGCTCAATGCACTCAGTGTGTTTTGCTGGGCGAAGAGGCAGCAACTTCAAGTCGTCAGTTAGTACCTGTTTCTTCTGACAAAATTTGGCTCAAGATTGTTCCGTGGGGAAGAACATGCAAAAAATTGTAAGTGCTACTTACCTAGGTATCTACTACTACTACAGCCTATTTGCGTCCAACTGCTGGGCAAAGGCCTCGTCCTCTCATCACGAGAAGGTTTGGGCTATAGTACCCACGCGGGCCAGTGCGGATTGGGGAGTCCCAACACATCTTTGAATTACTTCGAAGATGCGTGCAGGTTTCCTCACGATGTTTTCCTTCACCGAAAAGCTCAGTGGTAAATTCAAATTGAATGTTGCAAGCTCCTTCGTCCTTTAACATTCTTCTAGCTTTGAATTTTGATACATTTTCTCATTGTTTTTCTATTAGTCAGTATGACAGAGAGAAAATACATCGTTTTGTGATTCGGATTTGAGTTGCTTCTTTAATATCGTAGATGTTCACCATTTTTCGCCCATTTCAACACATTTTCCACTGTCCTCCATCGTCATTCGTTAAATTGAACTTCACACATAAGTAAACTTAGAGGTGCGAGCCGGAATCAAACTCCCTATTCGGGACGGAGACAAATCCAAAAAATCAAAGATCATCGAAATCGGTTCAGCCGTTCTCCAGTTATAAATGGTGTAACTAACACGACTTTGTTTTATAGATACATCACTACATATTATAAAATAAAATCCCCCGCCGCGTCTGTATGACTGTCTGTCTGTCTGTCTGGATGTTCGCGATAAACTCAAAAACCACTGAACGGATTTTAATGCAGTTTTCACTAACAGATAGAGTGGTTCCTGAGCTGAGGTTTTAGTATATACTTTGTTATAGTTTTCTGTAAATTCGATGAAATACGACGATGTTAGTTCAAGTTGGCGGATAAAATCAAGCCGGCTGGGAGCTTTCATCGAAAACGCTGCCTAACCCCTATGAGGTATAACAAAACAATGTATGGAAGAATTGTTTCTATTATTAAGGTCTACCAAAAAGTCCGCGATGGTATAGGTCTATCTTCTAAGGATAGCTTACTATACGCATTTTAGTTACTAAAAAATGGTCCCATATAAAGTGTGATTTAGAAAGAAAGCTGTTTAGAGGGATACAGTAAGTCTTAATCATTTTAAATACAATAGTTACCTTAAGCATTTCATGGACTTTATGATTGCCATTTACACCATGCAATTCAAATGAATATCTTTGGGAGTTATCGAAAAAACATAAAGTTCCCAGGAGAAAATAAATTCTGCGCCTGCCCGCAGCGGCGCATAGAGCTCGCGGGAGCATGATAACAGAATTCCACGCGGGCGAAGCCGCGGATAAAAGCTAGTAAAGTATACATGTTTTGAATCTTTCGCTGATACTTATCGTTTTACCCTTGACGTTGCCTTCCTACTATGTATTTAAAACTCACATCCCCATTTATGTTTGCAGCAGATTCATGTGGAAAAATCGAACGGAAACACTCAAACTTGTATCGAAGTACCAGTTTGAGTGTTTCCGAAAGCAATCTTCAATCGTTTAATCTCGTCAGATGTCGATTTCGAGGGATATTTAACTCGCACGCAGGCAACCTCTCGAATCTCGATGCGGTGTCGAGTACTAGAGTGTTTGGACGTAAGTATAAGTATAGGTTTGCGCGGGCTGGTTTTCCGCAACTCGACGTCTAGATGCGCCTATTTTGGGTGGTTGTGGGCTGGCGGGGCCACTCCTGCCAACTCAGCTCCTGAAGGAAGCCTAGCAGACCCTTTATATTGCCGACGAATTCCTCGTGCGATCTCGGGTTCCTGAGGTGTGTTGCCGGGTACATTGCCACTCCAGAACATTCCAAGAGAACGTGAGGGGCTGATTCCTCTGCCTCCATGCAGGCTCTATACTGGGGGCTGTCTGTAATATCCAAATGATGCAAGATGCTTGTTTAATAGCGTAAGTAGGTATAAAATATACTTATTCAGTAAAGGCGCGTATCCAGCGAACTCCTGGGTCGAAAGATTTTTGGTAATTATTTCTCTGATACAATTTCATTTATAAAATCAAGTTTCGTACATATTCTGATCATATTTGATTTGAAAGAAAATTAGATCATCAGTTTTTACAATTACTTTATTATTCATATTTAAGTAATTTAAACTTTGTATTGTACGCCGATTTTAATTTTCATTATCGTCAGCAAAATGAGCTACCTACCTACTTAAAATATCCTCTGTAACAAAATGTACTTTTAACGCGCTATATTTCGCGGTATGTATATTTCTTTATTTATTCGTCAGTTTATTTATTTATACAAGCGATATCAGAAACGGCTCTAAAGAGTTGGACGCGAGCGACAAATCCATCTAGATGCATCTAGCTAGGTGTCATAATTACCTATATGAGAAAACTCGGTTTTAGATATTTTCACCCGAGCACTGCAAACAGTCGACCAGGTAGGTATTTTACAAATTATATTTACAGTATCTACAGGTGCTATACACGTAGGTGGATATGGCAGTGATGGCGTCGCTTAACTTTTTGATGGATTGATTAATCTCATTTTGTGATTAATGATCCCGCACACCGAGATTCGATGAGATTAAGAAGGAGGATGCCGTCCACTGAAAGACGGACGAAAATATAAAAGCGTTCCCAAAATAAAGTTCAATTTGATAGATTGTTAATAAATCCCATCACTTGCACTAGACATTAAACTCGGGTTAAGCCTCTTAAACAAGGTTTACGTACTTGTATCAACTTCACAGCCTTCTTCAAACCCGAGTTTAGCGGCGTTGGTGCAACGTGCAAGTAGGCCTTAATGAACTACCACAAAAGCCTATTTACGTCCCACTGCTGAGCATAGGCGTCCTCTCATCACGAGAGAGTTTGGACTATAATCCCCACGCTGGTTCAGTGGGGATGGGGACTTCACACAAATCCTTGAATTACTCCGCAGATGCGTGCAGGTTTCTTCACGATGTTTTCCTTCAGCGAAAAGCTCAGTGGTTAATTTAAACTGAAGTTCTCACATAAGTACTTAAACTCACGAGGTGCAAGCGGGATTTGAACCTGCGACCCTCTTTATGCGAGGCGAGGCTCGTAATTTATTGTCCCGAACCATATGTGTACCATTAAAACTGACATAAATTACCACTCCAAGGATAAACACCAACAAGAGTGGATAGCCATGTCTGGTCTAAGGCATTCTAAACTCTTCATTGAAAGAGTTAACTCAGGCTGGACTAGGAAACTTTTAAGTCTCAGCAGAAGACAGGTGCGATAAATACGAGTAGTTGAAGCGTTCACGGATCACTTCGGCGTTAAAAGCCAATTAGTGAAGATGGGACTATGTACAGATATAGCTTGCAGAATGTGTGCGAATGTGATGCACTTAGTGTATTAATGATGTAGGTATATGTAGGTATTGGGGTCTTGGTGAAGGTGGAGGAAGCAACGGATTAGCTGCACGGAGAGGGGTAATTACACAAAAGATCCTTATGGGTCGAAAGTGTATCCGCAAGGACCCCACAGTCTCAAGATAAGATAATATATTTGTCCAATCGTTCATCAATATTACTCAAACTTTATGGCCATGATCCGTGTTCGAACGTGCAAAAGTCACAACGGTTAGTAAGTTGCTGGGTGCATCTTATAGTGAACCTTTACGGCGCGCGGCGTCGTAAAATTCAGCCACAATGGGCAGGTCCGGCAGTAGGTCGAGCGTTTCACGGAAACGCTTAGCCACAAAGGCTTTCAGGGCGTCCAGAGCAACAAAAGAAATGATGGTCGGGTGTCGGAGCGTTGGCCAGCAATAGTCTTTTGTGTTTTATTTGATCGTCCATTAAATTATCTAAATATACATGGTAGGTTCATTATTTATGAAGTTAGTACTTGGGCGACCGAGTTTTGCTCGGGTGAAAATGGCTAAAAATGTTTTTTCCCAGATATGAGACCCAGCTAGATCGATTTGTCACCCCCGAAAACCCCTATATACCAAATTTCTTCGAAATTGTTAGAGCGGTTTCACGAGCAATATATATATATATATATATATATATAACATATAAAATTGTCGTGTCACAGTGTTTGTAACCAAACTCCTCCGAAACGGGTCGACCGATTATTATGAAATTTGGTGTGTATGCGTTCAGTAGGTCTGAGTATAGGACGTAAGTTATTTTTCATACCCATCCCAAAAAAAAATCTAAGGCGGTACGAAGTCCGCTGGGTCAGCTAGAATACACACATATATATATATATATATATATATATTATATGTATGTTAGTCTTTAAGGTATATGTAATATGGGCCTAGATGCCCGAAATAAAATTTATTATTATTATTATTATTATATATATAGGTATTGCTCGTGTAAATAGTATAGGATATAGTTAGGTGCAAGTTTTGTGACCTGAGTGATTTGTCACAGCACCACTATTTATTCTGATGATTTCAAGTGGAAAGCGAAAGTTCAATTTCAAGGTGAAATTCCTAAAAATATGTGTACCATAGGATTATACTTGGGTACTTGATCCAGTAGGTATAATAATAATAATGTGTAAAAGGGCAACGATCTTACATAGAGGGAAACAATCAGTGAGTTTCGGTGTGTTCATTTTATTTGATTTAATAATGTTACACATTGATAATTAGACTTCAAAGCGCTTTTTTTATTTTAATTCATAAATTGAAGACACCCTAGCGGTGCAGAATAATTAATGGTTTTAGATTTTTTGTTACTAAAAGGAGGCCTGTGCCCAGCAGTGGGACGCAAGTAGGCTGTAGTAGTAGTAGTAGTAGTAGTAGTAGTAGTTACTAAAAAGGTACCTAAGAAGATTTTAACAAGTGAGGTGCGATTCTCAAAAGGAATATATAAAGTTTTATTCGTAAATGACAGCGCAGAAAATAAACTTTTTTTCACTTGCCGTCTTAGTGATAGAGTAACTAGTGCGTGAGTGCTACTTATAAAGAACACAAGAAAAATGTGACTTCTCCTTAATAGAGACAATAAGAAACGTGTTAATGAACACATTATTAGTAATATTTTCTTTGATAGTTTAGGTTAAACTAAAAATGCTTATTAGTCTTAAGACTAGATTGTATTCTAATGAGTTATGTTTGTAAAATAAAGTAACTCTTTTAACAAAAAAAAAAAAAAACTTGCCGTCTTAGCTTAATGTATGAAAAAATACGAAATATTAAATACCTACGAAATGCAAATGAGTTTGTGTGATGAAAATAAAAAAAATAAAAATTGGGCAACCATTCCATTCTAATATTATTTGTTGGAACCTTAACCTTGTTTGAAAGGAAACACTATAGGACATGATTAAAAAAAATGAAAAATCCTGTATTTTATCAGTATGATATTTTATTAGATCATAACATAATAAACATGAGAGCACAAACAGTTATCAATTATGTATCTACCTCGTTATTCGAGAGCAAAATTTAATCACTCCATATCAAATTACTACGTCGAATGCCTCAAAGAGCCTGCAAAGTGAAACAATAGTCAAGTGCACAACGCTAAGGGCTTGAAAATTGTTTAATGAACCAATTCAACGCCCTAATTGTACCAACCGTGACAGAAATAACGAAATTCGCTGATTGTTAAATTAAGAAGCAATTAGTAGGCAGAGTGCGCTAACAATAAGCCTTCATTACTTCCATTCTTTGTAAATTAAATATAAAACATCGTTAACGTTGATTGGATATTCTGTGTCTTAATAAAGCCTTTATTATAATAGTGATGTTTATAACGATGGGCAAAGTTGCCGTCAAAAGATCAGTCGGCCGTAGGATGAGGTCGTGGTGGACTGGGGATCACGAATGCCGCGAGACCTTTCACTCTCGCCAAGGATCAGGCCAAATATGCAGAGGTGACTGCCAACCTTCACTAATAGTTGGAGAGGCACCAGAAGAAGAAGAAGAATAAAACATTATGGAACTTGAGAAACTTTTAAATTCACCGTTTGACTGCGGGTTCGCAAAATATTGAAGAAAAAAATCCGTAAAAGTTTAAATGACCTATTTACTCGTAATTGTGGGACGGGATTATTTTTTTATGTTAAGTTTTTTAACAGGTTCCATCTCTTTTGTAAAGTAATCAAGTTTGAATGAGGAAATAAGTATCTACCGTATTTTAATATTGCACACGATATATTGCGAGATATGTCTATAATCAATGGCGCTTTTGTATTCCTAATACAATACTGCAACTTCAAATTATTTATCAATGTGTTGTAACCTCACAAAGGATAGCCTCATCTTCAATCAGTATCGGCTATTCACGCGTAGAACTAAAAAAACGTAACGCTTCACTCAATCCATGTACAAACGCTCTTTTGGTTTTAATAAGAAAGTATCGGCCTGTAATCTGAACGAAGTGACCAGCCACTGGTTGGGTGATTCTACTAATGTTTCAATCGCTATCAAAGTCCTGGTTGCGTTAAGTATTTTCTAATCCTTACTAATAAATAATATTATAAATGTGAATGTGTGTTTGTTTGTCCTTCCTTCACGTCGCAATGGGTGGATCGATTTGGATGTGGTATGGAGATAGTTTTAAAGAAAAGTAAAATGTAACTACTGGAAAATGGTCAGTAATCCGCGACATGCCATTCAAATGGAACCGTATATGCACACTAATACAAGATAGAGTACAAATACGTACGCGTGTCTGCGTGAACCTGTATAGGGTTGGCGGGCGGAACGGGCACGCGCTAGCTACTTACTCGTATTGTAATAGCACATTGTGTAAGGGTGTTAAGCGAGGAATTGCAGTCGAGGGCATTTATAAGCCGGAAACCGAAGGTTGAGGGCTTTAAAAGTGCTCGAGATTGCAATTCCTATACCGCCCGTGATACACTAAAGGTTTTTCATCACACTTGCGAGGAAAATAAAGGATATAAATACCAAGTTAAGTTAAAATTACAACAATATGGAAAAGAAAACTTAATGACCGCGCCATTGCAAGTGGCCAGTACGACCGTAGGTACATTTAAAAACAAAGGAAAAGGTTTATTCGCGGTGCGAACAGTCGGTCTAATGTGTTTTTGAATTCAGTTCGTACTGGCCATTAGAGTGGCCAGTACAATGGTGCGAAGATTTTGTATTATTTCGGAAAAAAAAATTGAAATTAAATACATTACGGCCCATGGCTCATAGGAAATCTCAAAAGCCCGTGGTCACAATATGGGCTTTAGAGACCGCTTTGCCTGCCTGTAATGACACTTTTCAACCAAGTGTGATGAATAGTACATTACTACAGAGGCTGGGAAGGAGGATGTTGCAGGCCGAGTATTATATACGGCCGAACGAAGTGAGGCCGGATAGTTACGAGGCCGACAACTTCCGTTCCCGGGGCCGATGTATGTATATGCAATGAAATAAATAAATAAAATAATATTTTATGTCTAATATATTTTGGCTTTTTTACATAAATAAAACTGCGATACCTATGCAGCAAATATGGTTCATGTTTTTTCAATAGTTGTATTAGTGGAATGTCATAGCGAACCATAGATTAAGTAAATATTGCTTGTAGCTTTTTAGGGTTCCGAAGTCCACAAGGAACCCTTATAGTTTCGCCATGTCCGTCCGTCCGTCCGTCCGTCCGTCCGTCCGTCCGTCCGTCCGTCCGTCTGTCCGCACTATTGCTCGGAGATGATTAGGTCTAGAGAGCTGTAATTTGGCATGAATATGCATATTAGTTACGCTGACAAAGTGGTACAATAAAATTTTGAAATATATTTTTTTATAGGGTACCTCCCCTACTCGTAAAGTAGGGATGTAATTTTTTTTTCTTGCGTACCCCATGGTGCGGCATATCGTTGAATAGGTCTTAAAAAAATATTGTGGGTTTGTTAAAACCATTTTTTGATTAAGTGATGCGTTTGTGAAATATTAAGCTTTAAAGTGCTATTTTTTGTTAGAGTTACGTGTCCCCCCCCTCTGCCAGCTAAATGGTGGTATTTGGATGGCTGAAAAAAATCACGGTTGTGGCATATATAACGTAGTTGAAAGGAAAACTATCAGAGCTAAGTAGGCTCTACAAACTTACGAGTAATAGTCGACCAACTTATAATGATAATTTTTCTCGAGCGGCAGGGGCGTCGGGCGGGCACGTCATACCACAGGCTAGCTAGATGCTAATAAGTCTTAGAAAGGTACTGTGGGCATCCTCAACTTCGGAACCCTATAATTTGCGCGTGGCCCGACACGCACTTGGCCGGTTTTTTAATATCAATATTTCATTGCATGTTTGAGAAAAAGTTATGTAAGCTGCAAGGGACGGCCATGACTGAGTGCACGCTCCCGGCGCACGTTTGCCGCGGGCGATGTGATATTACCTGGTGTTGTTGCGGGGGATAAGTATGTGTCGCTACTGGTACGTTAACCCCTGACGCAAAAATGGGGGGGGGGGGGGTGGACAATATGACGACCCCCCCTGAGTCGAAAGCTAGATCCACCCTTGCTGGTACGTAGTAGGTACCGATCCTATTAGATATTATACCGTGGTAATGCGGAGAGGTGACTGATTATGGTTGAATTGAAACGCTAGTAGAATCACCCAGTTCTTTAGAAACTCGTTGGAATCTGACGGACTCGTTGTTTTCATTCAGGAAAATCCTTTCAATTTTCCAGGCACTCTTGGCTCATCATTGAAACTGACGGCGTATTGATTGATTTTTGACCACGTTGAAACGGAGACGCTACGCTCGCTTCACTCACTCGTTCAATGTCTGTAAGGCGATATAGGTTCGATTACGTAAGGGGACAGACATAATCGACTGCGACAATCTAAATAAAATTCTCGGGTCACAGTGTTTGTAACCAAACTCCTCCGAAACGGCTCGACCGATTCTTATGAAATTTGGTGTGTATGTTCAGTAGATCTGAAAATAGGACGTGAGCTATTTTTCATATACATATTTTTTTAAGGCGGTACGAAGTCCGCGGGGTCAGCTATCTCTAATATATAAAATTCTGGTGTCACAGTGTTTGTAACCAAACTCCTCGGAAACGCTTCGACCGATTGTTATGAAATTTCAAGTGTATGTTCAGAATAGGACGTAAGCTATTTTTCATAGCCAAATTCTAAGGCGGTACGAAGTCCGTGGGGTCAGCCAGTTATCTATATAAAGTGTCTAATATCGAAAATATTTTTGACAAAAACCAAGATTGTAGTCCTATAATTTATTTTGTGAATTCTTAAGATATAAATGGACATAATACGTCAAATTTGTGATCAAAATCTTTTTATCATTACATTTATGAGATGTGTAGGTACAATAAACATACAATTGCTTTCATATGAATTACGTATTTTTTATGTAAAAATAATATACAGCTATCCGATGTGTACCTATTTCATCCATAACCTCGAAACTTTAGGAGTTTTACAAAATGAATTATTCAGTAGGCGTATAATGGGCGTGAAGCAGAAAGCGCCTCACGCCTCTTGCTAACTTTTATCCTTAACATAATGCCGATATCAAAATGTTTTTATCGTTTCATGGACTTCATTAACCAGGTAGGTAACACCTTACAAAGAGTAAGGTAACACCTTACAAAGAGTAAGGTAGCACCTTACAAAGAGTAAGGTAACACCTTACAAAGAGTAAGGTAAAACCTAGAATGTCAACCTTTATACAAATGACCGTACGCCCGAAATAAGTGTTGAATGGGATAACAGATGTCGCCGCCTAGGTAGACCTATGGTCCTAAAATACCTAGGTACAACTACTACTAGTGCTACAGCCTATTTGCGTCCCACTGCTGGGCACACGCCTTTTCTCACCATGAGGGTGTTTGGGCTATAGTCCCCACGCTGCCCCAGTGCGGATTGGGAACTTCACATTCACACACATCTTTGAATTAATCCGCAGATTCCTCACGATGTTTTCCTTCACCGAAGAGCTCGGTTGTTAGTTCAAAATGAATTTCGCACATAAGTAAACTTAGAGTAGTAAAGTAGTAAAGTTGGAATCGAACCCTCGACCATCAACCTGGGCTACTCAAGTTCAGACACCACTCCCTAATGCAACTGCATTAGTGCAGGCTAGTGCTCTGAAATAACAAGGTCACAACAACCGACATACTTCTTTTTCAACATTTGACAAACGGAATAAAGTCCAAATTAGAGAAACGCCGAGGGACTGTAGTTAACCTCATTATACTGAAAAGAAAGGGTTGACAATTTCTAAGCGATCTAATGATCCATTTTTAGGGTTCCGAAGTACACAAGGAACCCTTATAGTTTCGCCATGTCCGTCCGTCCGTCCGTCCGTCCGTCCGTCCGTCCGTCTGTCCGCACTATTGCTCGGAGATGCTTAGGTCTAGAGAGCTGTAATTTGGCATGAATATGCATATTAGTTACGCTGACAAAGTGGTACAATAAAATTTTGAAATATATTTTTTTATAGGGTACCTCCCCTACTCGTAAAGTGGGGATGTAATTTTTTTTTCTTGCGTACCCCATGGTGCGGCATATCGTTGAATAGGTCTTAAAAAAATATTGTGGGTTCTTTAAAACCATTTTTTGATTAAGTGATGCGTTTGTGAAATATTAAGCTTTAAAGTGCTATTTTTTGTTAGAGTCACGTGTCCCCCCCCCCCCCCACTGCCAGCTAAATGGTGGTATTTGGATGGCTGAAAAAAATCACGGTTGTGGCATATACAACGTAGTTGAAAGGAAAACTATCAGAGCTAAGTAGGCTGTACAAACTTACGAGTAATAGTCGACCAACTTATAATGATGATTTTTCTCGAGCGGCAGGGGCGTCGGGCGGGCACGTCATACCACAGGCTAGCTAGATGCTAATAAGTCTTAGAAAGGTACTGTGGGCATCCTCAACTTCGGAACCCTATAATTTGCGCGTGGCCCGACACGCACTTGGCCGGTTTTCTTTTCTGTCTCAGCTATTTGTGTCAGCTCTTATTATTATTTTGCCGTTTCAAAAAGGAAGAACCTAACAGATTTTTCTTAAAAATATTTTCCCAAGTGAATGAAAATCATTATACGTATTGAACCCTTTTAATTAATTTGCCAATCCAATCATAAAAACAATTACTCCGGTAATTTTGCAGCTGAAAGTGCCCTAATGAGCAGAGCCGTCAAGTATGAAAAATTCAATCAATCAATGTTAATAATAAGGCTTTCACGCCCGAAACCGCGCGAGATGCGAAAATGTTTATTTTCCGCGGAATTCCATAAAACTGTTTTTATTTTTGAGCGAGTTCAGAAGCAACAGGAGTCCCGATCAATTCAATGTCATTTAGCATTAACCTAATAATAAGTATTAACATATGGACGAACAGTGCCCAACAGAATATGTCAAAATATATGGAGCAAACTGACATTAGAAAATACGTTTCAAAATGCTAATAACGCCTCTTTATAACGAAGGTCAAACGGGTGCCCGAGCTGTTAGGGCACCCGTTTTGACGGGGCCATTTTTCTCCGGCTGATTGTGAATCCTTACTTATAGATCAATGCCCTTTAGTCAGAAATCTTCTATCTACCTTCTTCTATCTATACTATAATAAAAGGTCAATTTTTCTGTCTCTTTCCTTCTGTCTGTCTCTCTGTTTGTTAGAGTTAATCTTTGGAACTACTTAACTGATTTGAATGCAGTTTTCAAGGGTAGATAGAGCATCATTCAGAGCTACATATTATAAGCTATGTTTGATTAAAATTGGATATCGGAAAGAAAATTTATCGGCAATTTTATATTCCACGCAGACGAAGTCGCGGGGCACAACTACTTTACAATATCAGCGAGGCTTTCACTAGTCGTGTGTGAACTTACTCGTCTGAGTAATTATCTCAACAAAAGAAAATTTAATTTGAGGTAAACCTATAAAATAAGTTTTTTTCAAAAATGAAATTATTAGAACACACTTTTATTGCTGACTGTACTTTTCATTGTAAATCCTTCATCTACCCTTCAAGACGGATCAAAGGAGCTCAAATTCGATGGGTTTATGTAGTTTTATTACGGAGTTCCTATGGCCACCTCCAGCTCCATCATCTGATCAGCTCCACGTCATCATAATATTGCATTGTCACGCGATTTACATATTCGTGCAAAATTTCAGCTCAATCGGATATCGGGAAGTGGGTCAAATTTAACTTGCAAGATTTCATTACATAGTTACATACAGGTCGACCTAATAAAAGCGTGTTAATTACTAAGCATTGATACTTAATATTTACAATGTCATTAACACGGTAATGATAAAATAAGACTTGAATGATAAATAAACGCGTAAAAATGTAAGAAGATTACCTACTTAATTATCAAATCGTTCGTCAATAAGTAAACTAACTAAACTTTAATATTTTTGTTACTCTAAATCTTCCACTTCCCATCTTATTATTGCAAAATAGATCAAAACCTATTATTATAATAACGTTATGTTTTTTAATTCAATTATGTGCCTAAGTTCCACACTTAAAAATGTTTAGCTAAACACAAAAGTTGCTTTTTATCTGCCAATTTTCATGAGACATATTTAATGGAATATAATATTTAGGTATTATAATACCAGTGAAGGTCGATATACGGCCGATGAAAGTGATTTTTTTTTCAAAAGCAACACTCTTTGGTAGAGATAATTAGGAAGTCCCACCCCTCCAAAATTCAAAACCCTTCAATGTATTTGGAAAGCATTTAAAAAGCACCACCAACACTCTCAACGCACGTTTGACGGCTGTCTCAGCACGCACACATGCATTGATGGTGTTGGTGCTTTTTAAATACTTTCCAAATACATTGAAGCGTGGAGGGGTGGGCCTTCCTATAGTACTGTGGAGATTGGTCGAGTATAATCGGTGAGTTGACGCATTTTCTTTCAAAAATAGGTAATTTGGTATTTGGTAATTATGTTGTTCTATATACTTAGTCTTTTTATAACCATTGTAATGCAAACATCTCTGGAAATATAATATGAAATATACATAAAATCTATTATTTATTGGTTAGGGAAGTGTTAGGGCAGTATTAGGGCCAGTCTGCAAGATTTAGAGTTTCTAATCAGCTAGACTTCGTCTTCGTGTCTTCAAGTTCCACTGCTGATCTCCGTGCCTGCAGCATCTCCCTGAGCTAACACCAACCCCCCTCTACAGTACACTTAATAGCAATACAAACGGGTCACTTTGTATAGGTAGGATTTTCCATACAAAGTGACCCGTTTTCATTGCTGTTGAGTGTAGATTATCTCTGTGCGTTTATTTCATTTATGGAAAATCACTATAAAATTACTATTTAAATGAACACAGTTGATACAGGGGATTATGTCGTCAATATTTACTTCAAAATGATTTCATGTCATTCCAATAAATGAATGACCGATAAAATACACATTCTGGTGTTTGCCAATGTTCACCAATATTCAAGACTAAAGTAAATAAGGAGATTTTTAAGAATACGAGTTTACTATATTTTATCTCTTAAATAGATCATTTTAAATGTGATACCATGTCCTACCATGAAATTGCAAGTATTTTCTTTCACTTTCCTCGATTTGGCAAGGTGGCTTTTCAGTCCTATTTCAAACTTTCAGTTAGGTATACGAGTATTTTCGGGTGTCTCTATTGTAACTTTTGACATAAAGAACATTTCAAACCCGTATGCGCATTTTCAGCAAATTCATGTGGGATTTTACTCAAAGACAGTTAAAACTTGAATTATTGAATCTCAAGATATTGTAGGTTAGGTTATCTAGAATTTGCGGTAATATCCTAACCAGATTTACCGCACACAGCGGCTTGCTAATTGCTTCAGGCCATGGCTCTGAATTGCACTCAAACAGTCCGATGTGTGGTTGAGGCATTATTCGCTGGGCGGGCGCCCCCCCTCCCGCCCTCGCAGGACATGGGGGCTGCACGGTAGTCTACCTCCGAGCGCCGGACGGATCGCTCCTAACGCTCTTATGCACACCTCCCACGAGACATCAAACACAAAAACATGAATTAAAACGGCCGCAAAAACTAAAATAAAATTTCCAGCCAGTGAATTCCAGGCATGTGCAGTGTTATTATTACTTTAACAATTTTAACATCAATCTGTTGAATAGTGAATTGTTTATGGTTCTGTGACAATCCTGACTTTTTAATTTTGTGATTTTCTTCTTTAAATTATGGTAAGTTTCGCATGATTATGGTTAATTATGTGTAATATTACTGGGAATTATGACCCTCAATTTAAAATTAAAATGTGGAACCGTATAGGTTACTAATAAGTATTAAATGATACTAGTCACAGTTCTAAATAGGTATACAGGTGGTTACTTTACGTACGTTACGTATCTATATCTATTTTTTATAACTCTCATTAGGTGAAGAAAACACATGTTTTCTTCGCTCTATTATAGCTTTTTTAACATCTATGAATCTCGTGTTGTTTTAAACCATACAGGGAATTTTCTATGTTAATAACACTAAGAATATGATTCTTATACACTAATATTATGAGTTTTAAGTATTTTTATCACATCACATAAACCAAACTGTGTAAGTAGGCCACTTGGCTACGAGATATGAAACGCGTAAAAATTCGTACCGTAGGTACTGTCAGCAACAATAAACATTAGCACGCCTGCTCGATAACCCAAACATCGCAACTGGCGCAAAGGCCGGTTTTGTCTTTTTTTATCTCGCTCAAGGGGTAATAATTACCTTGAGTAATTACAGATAAAACTTGACACTACGTTACTATTTAATTCGCTAGTAATTACTAGAATACTTTTAATGGTTTCAGTGTTACGAATCATTTGTTTTTAAATACTCAAATGTCAGATAATATGGTAAGAGATGAGGATAATACTCTTAATAATAATAATGTAGGTAGATGTAAGTAAGTACAGAATAAGATATAAAAATAGTAATAATCTTTACTGTACCTATTTCTAACTTACTTTAAACTGTTGTATTAGATTATGGAAATATTGAAAAGAAAATTTCTTATGACTGTGTGCGAAAACCTCAATATAAGTAATTTATCTCAAAGGCTAAACCCATAGTAACAAATATTGTTTTCGGTTTAGTTAACTACGAATTAATATTTCATGTTACGATATCCTGCAATTAAATCAAGATTTTAATTTTGTTTATGAAATACCCTTCAGACTGTACAACACATCATCGAGATAATTAGGTTCAATAATATTTACTTTTTACGAATATCGGCCACTCGCATCCGGCCATAGTGATACTTGTTATTTCATCTTTGAAGTTTCCATAATACTTGAATATAAACTTCTATTTTCGAATTTCGTGAAGGTCGCGGGAAACCGGTGGAAGCAAGTAGCACAGGACCAGTCTGAGTGGCGAGCCTTGGGGGAGGCCTATGTCCAGCAGTGGACGTCTTTCGGCTGAAATGATGATGATGATGATGATTTTCGAATTAAATCGGTATAAAAGGGAGCCACATCTATTTAAATATGTTTATCGGATGGTACTTAGTCGATGTTGCAGCATTCGGCTGCATTCGATCGCCTTCTGCCGAATTCAGCGGAAGACAGCCGCATCGGTGGGAATTCGGTTGTCTCTTTTTTTTACTCTCGAAGAAAAAATGGCACGTGTTAGAATCGAGTCTCATGCGATCTATTAACACTACTTTACAGACAATCCAAATTCCTTTGCCATACAGTAAAATTCGCTTCTATATTCTCTTCGATTCGATCCGCTAGGGGTGAATCGTCTCTTATTGGGAATCAGAGAGTGTGAGTGTAATACATAACTTACTAACTGCACTTGATCAAAGAAAAGAAGGTCAAATACCTAGGTAGTATTTCATGTTTATTTACTACTTCTGATAATGATGATTATTATTCAACTAGTCAAGTACGAGTATAAATCATTAACGTACTGAAGTGGTATACTAGATAATGGTTACACCAAAGTAAATTTTGTAACAAATACCGTTGTTTCGATGTCACTGTGCAATTTATAATGGTAATTCGATACAGTATAATACTCGTAGCATGGACATTAAACTAAGGAGACACCTGACAAGCGAAGTGTGACAAGCATATTACTTTACCTAGCGCACGCTGAACAATGCACAGGCACGAAGCATTAGGTAATGAAAAGAGCAAATACCCAATGTGTATTTTGCTACGATGATGAGCACAAATATTTGCCAGCCAGAATAAACATTGAAACATTTTTGCGTGCGTTTTTCCGGGACTGAAAAAGTCGTTTATGTCAAACGGGATTAAAAAGAATGCCTTCCCGGGCGGCGCCTCGAGGCGCAAAATCGAAAGCAAAATCCTAAGCAAACAGGATCGCAACGGTACGCTTTAACATTAATCCTTCATGAAAGCTGCAATCTGATGGATTTTCTTGAAAAATGTAAAATAGCAGAGAAATAATATCGATCAATCAAGCTTTTTTCTTATAATTTTGAAAAATGCTGGTGTCCTTACATAGTGCTTTATTAACAAACGAACTTTGACTGAAAGACCGCTGTGAAAGCTTATAGAAGTACCTACTTATTTTTCCTAAGTATATTTTTCCGGGACAAAAAGTAACCTAAGTCCTTCCCAGTAGTAAATACCACAATCGTACCTTTCATCATAACCGCGCGGTTCAATGGTTTAGGTGAAAGCTGCGACAAATCTGCTGAAATAGATAGCATTTATACTTAAGACGCTGCCTTGAGCAATCGAGGCAACCAACTGTCTCAGGGGACAATGTCTGTTTGCATTGGAGGGAGCGAGAAGGACGACCGATGTGGGCAATATACGGAGAAAATCAGAAAAAATAAGATTAAAAAAAAACCCACGTTGCATGATCAATACATGGTGGGTCAGAAAATATGGCAAATAATTAACCCACAGTATCGGCTATCGATTCTAAGTATATTGTATTTGTCTTTAATTTTTTTGAGTTGGTAAAAAAAAAATGTATAGGATTCAGGCGTCGCTCACACAACCAATCCCATATACATTTTTTTTTTACCAACTCGAAAAAAATTAAAGACCTATACAATATACTTAGAATCGATAGCCAATACGGTGGGTTAATTATTTGCCATATTTTCTGACCCACCGTGTATAAATTAGCAATTTTGTTGGTATGAGTATGACGGAATTGAACTGTGTATATTTAATTATAGAAATCTGCGTTAAGAAAATGAACTTATAGAACCGTTTAGATAGGATTAGAAGACGTACATACCTTCACGATTTTTTTCCATCAAACCGATTTCATGAAATCTTTTTTACGAAATAGCAAGTTTTTTTTAGTATATAGTGAATATTAAGATATTTTTACTCGCCTTACAATATCAAATAGTTTTCATTTAAATACTACTTAAATAAAGTCAATATAGATCTTGTCAGCGCCTTAATATTAGTATGGATATTAGGCCCTCGAGTTCGTTTGTTAGTTAAGTTCGTTGTTCAATAATTTTCTTAAATACACCTACACTTGAACCGAATACTCTATTCAAAATAATTTCTCGAACAAAGGGCCTGTTAATACTTACGCATTTAGTTCGAAGCAAGGAATAATCGGAGGGCCGAAGTTCAGACTTTCAAAGGAATCCGATTATCTTCCCGAATACAATTTGCATCTGAATCACGATGTGTTTAGAGCGAGAACCAATTCTATTACTTTAGTTAAGTGGCCCAAGTAAGCTCGCCGTTTCTCGAATTTTCATACAAACGTGACGGTTTTATTTCCAAACTAACGTGGCAATATGATCAGTTGTTCTCGAGTTGATACCTATCGGACATTCACACACTCTTTTTTTAAGTCTTCTCAATGAATATTACCATGTTTATTAGCATGTTTTCCAATGGTTTAAAAGTATCTGAAATATATTTACCGTGTAGATTCAGTCGGGATCTTTTGTGATATGAGACTCGTTTAAAAACCATTTCTTTTTGAGTCACCTTGTAAGTAATTATCATATTTCTTGCTTCTGCCCGCGACTTCGCCCGCGCGAAATTCGATTATCGCGTTCCCGCGGGTACTATGCGTTTTCCAGGATAAAAAGCCTATGCCCTTTCTCGGAACTCTCACAATCTCCATACCAAATTCCATCAAAATCCGTCCAGCGGTTGAAGCGTGAAGAGATAACAGACAGACATGAATTTTACTTTTCAATCTTTAACCAACGCGTCCAACAAAAACACTTGCGGAGCTTGGTAGGGCATGTTCATCTTGGTAGCACATCGAATCGATTATCGATCATAACATTAGAATTATGATCGGTAAGTATGTGTGATTTAACTGTAAAAGTACTATCGGAAATCGAAGCGGACCTTCGAATTATCATGACAATGGCACTGGATGCCTTTGCTCGACGAAACAGCCCGATAGCGAATAAACTTGTAAATGAAATACAAAATAATTCCATAGATAAGTACTTAGAGAGAAGATAACGTAAGATGCGATGACAACGAATGCGATTGGGCCGCCGGTACTGGCGCTATGACCATGTTTTTCCTTTTTGTCATTACGTAATTATACCCCTGTAGAGTCGCGAGCCTGGTACAAATGGTTCAGAATTCTGTGTCAGTATCTCCCGGTCTATATAGCAGGTACGTATTACTGTTGCAATATAAAATCGTTATCGTTAAACTGCCTCGTTCTTGCTGCCGAGACACACAATTTTTCATCGCACTACCAGCGAGAAAATTGACCATTCATTTTGAAAGTCAAACGAAATTAAACGGTCCGTGTAGCCCCTCTTATGTACGCAATTCTAGACGGAAACAAACTTGCCAACTTTGTGTTTTTGTTACTAATGTTCTTGTTAACAACTTGGATCTCGAGTTTTGATTTACGGCCTGCTTCACATCCGCTTTCTTCAGAGCTGGATTACATTAATTTTTGAATACAAATACGTATTTCATTATACTCCGTCAGTTGTATTAAAACTCACATTAAGACGTGTAACTACTGATGAATATTTGGTTATTTTTCAAGTTAAGTATTAATTATTTCTATACATATATATGTACGTCTTAAAAGTAGGAATTGATTTTTAATACAACTTGATAGACCAATGACATAACACAAGTAGGTAAATTCACGCTAGAAGGATTTTATCTTTATCTTTTTTATCTTTATCTTACAAGACTTTTCACAGTTTCACAGACTAATAGGTAGTCCGGGAGCCCAAGGGATTAATGGAGTGCTTCGAGTGCGTCAGATTAAGTTAAATTCCTGTGGTACCCTTTTAAGTTCCTCTACCAAATTTCAGATATCTATATAGGTTACCTACCTTAGTGCCACACGTGTCTTAGGGCAGTTTCAAAACGCTGCATCTAGCAGGCGTCACTACCGCATTGTCAGATAAAAATGTGGTTTTGTTAACAATCCCTGTAAATATCAGACGCGCTCGAGTATTTTTTTTTTTAGTTGATACGTCTGCCACCTGAATACCAACAAGCAGATTAGTACATTTCCATGACCGGAGCGGTTTTTTACTCGTGGGGCTTATATGCTATCGTATTTGGTCAATGTAACTTATTATTTGTAATCTTCAAATGCTTCTAGAACCTGAACTCACTGGTGAAATAGATTTTTAATTTTTAATTTTTTCATTTTATTTTATTTCGTCGAATTGAAATAGATCTCTACGACGCTCGAGTAAATACACACTTAGCATCCAAGCCTCCTTAACTGTAAGTACACGGCGTAACAAGAGAGAAAAACTTGCAGTAGACCAAACTTCATGAAACGCTGGTTTTGAACAACATTGTGATACCCAATTATATTGGTTTATCGAAAAATTCCTAAAAGCCAAACGAAATAGGGTCGAGAGCTCTTAAATAAATGATTCCCGTAGTGAGACGGTCTCATTACTAATGCACCGAGCGGGCCGATAGAAATGTCAACTATTTTCAGCGATGCCGCCAACATTCTATATTTTGGTAGCAAATTCACTGCAGCCTTCTTGGTTAGACATCGTGCAAATTCAGCAACAAACTCCACTCTTGTTGTAAAAAATAAAAATATTATACGGACTGGCTCACCACTGGAGCCTGTCAGGACTACCTCTATGTTATTTTGCTGCAGTAAACATTTTTAAAAATGAATATAGCGTAAAACGAAATTGATGTTGCATCATAAAAAAGGTGAACTTAAATTTAGCTTTACAATCGAGCAATATTTAGTTATGCATTAAAGTAAGAATTTATACCGTTGATTTATTTTAATATTAGGAACAGGCAGTTGCCCGCTACATCGTCTGTATAGAACTTCATATCTCAACCCCCCCTTTAACCACCTCTAAGGTTGATTTCGAGGCTAAAACGTCATAACCTATCTCCTTTTCCAGGACTCCTACTAACTCTACGTCAAATTCTATCTAAATTGGGTCAAACAGCGTGAAGTTGTGAAGACGTTATAGACAGACGAACAGACTGAGTTACTTAGACGAGTTACATTAGGTAACAATATTTCCGGGCATAGCACCTTTTTGACGTGATAACGTCTTGTAAATTGATGAACGCCGTTAGTAGTAGCGTTGTAGCGTTACGTAGCGTTGTAGCGTTATGTGACGTTACCACGTATAAAAACATCGTCCGTAAACCCACTTTTTTTGTAATCTTTTCTTTGCATGGGCGCGTTTGTGTCGTGATCAGCTGTTTGGATTAGAGTAAACCATAATCCGTAGATAACTTTAAGCTTCTTTTATCAGCCGGCTGCCGGGTTAATCCATTTTTATTTGCATTGCCTAACCGAAATATGTGAGGCATAGTCACAGGGCGGACACGGACAATTAGAATGAAGTGTCAAATTTTTCTATGCGAGGACGTCAGTGTGCGTGCGAGGGCATCTCTACACTTGTAAATGTGTGTGTACTACTACGCTGGCCAATGATTCACTCACTCTTCGGATGAACTTACAAGTGACGATAAGGCGACGGACGCGTTGGGCGCGAATGGCGCCCGGGCTAGATTCAGGCGAGTGATTCCGTGGTCATTCTGTACGTAGTACTATTAAATATTCTGTGCTACTGTTTAGATATTCGTAATTCTAGGAAAGAATGTTATTGGCCTATGTTAGGTTACATCCGTCAATCTTGTAGGTAATAAGGCTTTTGTTTTTCTGTAAAATAAATAAGTATGCGTCTAACAAATCCAATCTATTGAAAGAGTCAGATTTAATGAATCCCAATCCCTACTAAAATTATACACACGAAAGTAAATATGTCTGTCTGTTACCTTTTCACACTTTGATCGCTCCTATTATTCCTATTATTCTACCTATTATTGTTTTTAAACTAACTAGCCGTTTACCGCAGTCAAACCCACATACGTCTCATTTTTTCTGTTCCCCTAGGAGTTACGGGACATCATTTCTTAGTGCTTCCCTCTACCTAACTATACATGTAGGCCACATGCCACAGGTTTCTACGACAAGTAGTTTCGGCTGTATGTATATCGATCATCACAGTTAGTCTTTTGTTACATACATAATACTTATAGACTTTAAGACACAATAGCGCCTTTGTTTATCTCTAAATGAGTTCCAACTTGGAAATTGGGAATGCTTTCAGTTCAGTGGCTTTTTATTAACAACAAAAGCGCAATATATTTCAGACTTATTTTCATTTCGGATATGTACTAAAAGATCAACCGTAGGACTTATAAATTGACCTTGCATAAGAAAGCATTCTGTAGATTTGTTAAAAAATGGAAAAGTATTTCTTTTCAAAAATAATTTGAGATACGTGCGAGGTTGCTTGAAGATTTTAGGCCTTTTATTGAACTTTTATTCGTCTGCAATAACTTTGGATTGGCCAAACCTCCGCCAAAATTAATAAAATAACACCGATAAGGCCCATAGGATCACAATAACAGTACAAGTCCCGTCTTTTGATAGACATCTATTACAATGGGAAGATTCGCTTTATTCGAAATACTAACTTCAGGAGAATGTCGGCTGTCCTAAACTCTTATAATTAGTTGGAGTTACGATCAATTCTTAAGTGGTTTTTGGCAAGTTTCGGAACGGTCCTCGTTTCCTTTGGTCCGTTGCCGGTTGATTGATTATCACGGGTCAGATAATGCGCTGTGGAGCACTACGCCATTAAACTTGGGAGATCCTCGCACTGCGGTCAAAACCCTCGTTTGTGTTTTGCTGCTCATGTATCGTAGTAGGTAATGAATCTAAGCATATTCTACTACCACTACTTCTTATTTGCGGCCCACTGCTGGGCACAGACCTCCTCTCATCACGAGAGGGTTTGGACTAAAGTCCCCACGCGGGCCCAGCGCGGATTGGGGACTTCACACACATCTTTGAATTACTTCGCAGATGCGTGCAGGTTTCTTCACGATGTTTTCCTTCACCGCTCAGGTGGTAAATACAAATTGAAATTCGCACATAAGTAAACTTAGATGTGCGAGCCGAGATCGAACCCCCGACCCTCTGCATGAGAGGCGGTAGGTCGAACCACAAGCAAAAAAAAAACATATTCAGTAATGATGTTTTTTTTGGCACCGCCCCTAACCATTTTCTGCTTTTCCTGAAGGTTGACTGGTAGAGGATGCCTCGAGGCATTAAGTGGCCTCTTGTACACTTAGTTTTCTTTATGTTCAATAAAGCTTAAATAAATAAATAATGTTCATCCAATATAAGATGACGAAAATGCACTTAAGAGTTTCAAGTTCATTTTCGTCATATTATTAACATTATTTATTTACTTTATCGGCGTTCTACTTTATTCCTGTTTTTTTTTTCTGGTACATGTTATAGGATTAACCACTATGGTTGGTAAAATTACAGTACTTGGTTTAGTTGGTGCTGGATTTCCACTAATTTTAATTTATTCAATTACGAGTATATTCAGTCATGAATAAAATTCCAGTGTCCAGATAAAGTTATAAACATATTTTCATTGACGTACTGTGATGTGATTTTGCAAAAGAACAAGTATATTTCAATGTTGCAATTTGCAATGGTATTTAGGCGTGACCTATTTCATTATCAGGTACTTTAATAAAGCTTTAAAATTATCCTGGAATATAAATGAACCGCATTTTTCATAGGGTCGGGTAATACAGGGCATAATAATACGTTGGCTTCGGGTGCGACAAATTGTCGAGCTAGAGAAAATGTAACAAGGTATTTTTCACTCCTCCTATTTGAAAAGGAGTACTTTATTCCCCTTTTAGAGGGAGCAAAAAGCGATTTTGCTCCCTCTCCATATCTGCCCCGCAAACAGGGAGCAAAGTAATATTTTGCTATCTAGGGCGCAAAGTACGATTTTGTTCCCTGCTGCTACTGGTTTTCTCATAGGAGGAGTGAAAAACAGTGTGCAACACGGTAGCAAAATTATTTAAACCTTGGGTGACATAGCTTGAATGCGTCACCCGCGGTAAAATATGCCATTTTGCTTCCTAGTTACACAATCTACTATTTAACTTTAAGAGGTGTCAGAAATGAAATTTTTCAGGTGAGTCGAAGAAAATACACCTACTTCCAAATAGCATCCATGTTAGTTTGAAGTAAACCTCTTTCCAAAAACCTTTCATTCCAAAACAAGAGTACAGAGCCTGGCATATATTTATAATTTATAGCTTCTACCCGCGACTTCGACCGCGTGGAATTCGGTTATCGCGTTCCCGCGGGAACTACGCGTTTTTCCGGAATAAAAAGTAGCCTGTGTCCTTTCCCGGGATCACAATATATCTCCATGCCAATTTCATCTCAATTGATCCAGCCATTTTAGCGTGAAGAGGTAACAGACAGATAGACAGAGTTACTTCCGCATTTATAATATTAATTTTGATGTTGGTCTTTGAAAGAGACAATTGAGTACTTATGGGTGAAAAATTACAACGTGCTTTATTTATTTATCTTTAAACAGGAATAACATTCCGTGTCACGAGAAAAAAATCTCAGAATTTTTCGTGGCATAGATTGCGCGTAAAAAATTTAAATTTTTTGGCGGTATAATAGATCGCGCGCCAGGCGCAAAAAGGGCAGTCATCGCCTCCCGGACAGTACTTTGTAGAATGGTTAAGATAGTAGTAACATATAGCCTAGTGAACGTCAGCTAGCAAGCCGTTATATGTTACGACTATCTTAACCATTTCCCAAGTTATCAGGCGGGAGGGTATTGGTCATGGCATCTGCTCGTGGCTCGCGGCCTATAACGGCTTACCAAAGGCGGCTGCCTACTAAAAGTGACAAACAGCCGTCATGCCACCAAAACATATTTATTTTTTACGCACAATCTACCTACGGCACGGAAAATTTTGAGATTTTTTCCACGTGATACGGAATGTCATTCCCCTACAAAGATAATTAATTCGGGTATGTTTTCATTTTTCACCCATACCCAATTAGCTGTTTACAATGATTTCCGAACACTGTTGACCTTCTATCAATCATCATTTTATTTTGTGTATACTTTTAGTAAATGTTTACGAAACATGGACTATGGACTTTATTAGTTCACGAACGTCAAAATCATCAAAACGTTGCCGTGCAAACCATCTACGACTGACAAATTATACATACCTACGCCGCGGCGACGCGTGTGACAAACGTAACATTGGCAGTGCGTGACAACGCTCTACAACGCTGAAATTAGCCAATTCTTCATTGTTATGTATTGCTATAATATGTATATTTCTCTAAATATCGATCAGTAATACAAGCGAAGTCAAAAGAATCAGGTAAAATAAAAATACTTCGAACTTTTAACATAGCCTTGACGTCATGTTTCTAAAATACCAAAACGCCTCTGTATTATTTTACAATTGCGCCGTAAAGTAAACGCAATGTGTGTTGAAACGCGGGAGTCAGAAAATGTAATGTATTACCGTCGCGCCCGAAACCAGCGGTGCAGGGTAAGTACCTAATCGCATCGCTCGGCAATTGTTGGCACGTGTAGAACGCAGGTCCAAAGAAATTGTAATAATTTGAATTATTACAATATCAACAACAACAAGAACAAAAATTTAACACCATAAACAAGCAAAGAAAACAAAAACAGAATGGATACATAGTTTACAGGTAAACAACAGGCGGACTTATCGCTAAACAGCGATCTCTTCTTCCTTTCCTTCTTCCTCGTGGCGCTGAAATGAATATCTGAACAGCAACAACACGTAATTCTGTTATAGAATATAGCACAGTGTCTAGACAATGGAGTTAATAATTTATGCTATGACGTGCGAAGATAGGTACTACAAGTATAAACTTTTATCGTTGGATTCATATTTTTTTTTACAGAACACCACCAGCCGTGTCACTAGACAAGTTATAGATGTGATATAACATAGGCCAATAACAGGTTAAGGTGATACTTACAACTAAACCTGAGTTAAGAGACTAATCCGAGGTTAACGACGTGATTTTGATATTTTGACGTATTCATTCAATCATCATTTGCTTGCCCTTTTCCCACGTTATGTGGGGTCGGCACAACATGTTTTCTTCTTCCATTCGCTCCTATTAGCAGTCATCTCTCTACTAACGTCTTTCATACACATATCATCCTTCACGCAATCCATCCACACCTTCCTAGGTCTGACGTATTCATTAAATATTTTAGAAAATTCATAATCATTTTTAAAAGCTCATAATATTTTTTAATTTCAAACTCCACGCTAACATGCCAACTAAAGAAAACGCAACGATTCAATTTTAAATATACGAAATTTGTACGAATTATTTGATTTGTCTTTGCAAACGGTTTAGTATTAAATTGTTTGTGTCTGGGATTAGAATTAAGTATAATAAACGTTTGTTAAATGTAAAAAAAACACGAGTTATTCAAAGATAATTTTAATATCGTTGGCGGAACGTTAACATGCTGAGCCGGGACGTTTATTTAGATATTAGCTTCTGCCCGCGACTTCGCCCGCTTGGAATTCGGTTATCGCGCTCCCGCGGGAACTATACACTTCTCCGGGATAAAAAGTAGCCTATGTCCTTTCCCGGGACTCCAACTATCGCCATGCCAAATTTCATCTCAATCGGTCCAGTGGTTGAAGCGGGAAGAGGTAACAGATAGATATACAGACAGAGTTACTTTCGCATTTATAATATTGGGTCATCGCATTTATAATATATCCTGAACTTGGATCCAAGAACATTCACCACGGTTTGACTCACTTTTTCTCACACTCGACACTTTAACTCTCGCCTAAATAGGTATTTTCGTATTTATAATATTAGTATGGATAATATGCATTATAATTATGTCAACACTTCTTTATGTTCATAATTATGTTTATTTCACTGTCGTTATAAAATATATTTTTTTCATTTATTATCTAGCGAGTGTGCCTATTTGTTAACCACTGTAGTAGTAATCGTATTTTTTTGCTTACGCCATTCCAATGCTGGGCGAAACAATAAGCCGCCCTCAGTCCGCAAACTTCATCAAAGGTATATTATCCCACTGTGCCCACACTTATCTCCGCATTATATGTGAGGAAATAATGACACTTCTTTGTTCCTTTTCCGCTGGTTTGCGACTGAGTCGTCTAATGATGTATTAGACGACGTAATAACCTCTTTATAGGCTCACAGCCCATTTAGATAAGTGGATTGTGTTCCGTTAGATCAGTACATGCACTACTCAGGTCGGAAAAGCAACTGGAGTATCTTCTAATAATTAATTGCTATTGAGCATTGTCGAATAATAAGATTACCTGATCCACATTACGATTAGTAGGTACCTATTAGTTGTGAATTTACGAACATTGTTTTGTTGCGGTTGCTTTGAGCTAAGCATAATTAAATGAATATCCATATCCATATCCATACTAATATTATAAATCCGAAAGTAACTCTGTCTGTCTGTCTGTCTGTCTGTTACCTCTTCACGCTTCAACCGCTGGACCGATTGAGATGAAATTTGGCTTGGAGATAGTTGGGGTCCTAGGACAGGACATATGCTAATTTTTATCCTGGAAAAGTGCATAGTTCCCGCGGGAGCGCGATAACCGAATTTCACGCGGGCGAAGTCGTGGTCAGAAGCTAGTTAATATTATAAATGTGAAAGTAACTCTGTCTGTCTGTTACCTCTTCACCCTTCAACCGCTGGATCGATTGAGATGAAATTTGGCATGGAGATAGTTGGGTTCCCGGGAAAGGACATAGGCTACTTTTTATCCCTGAAAAACGGAACGCGATAACCGACTTCCACGCGGGCGAAGTCGCGTGCAGAAACTGGTAAGTATATAAAACTCTTCCGTTATTGAGTGACTGACCGACAACGCACAGCCTAAGCTAATAGTAATGAAGTACTAGCCTAGCCGTCGCCCTTGCAACTACTAACGTAGCTCCCATTTTTTCCGTTGCCGTAGGAATTTCGGGAAATCCTCTCTTAATACTCCCCTAAGTACACTTTCTGCCAAATTTCAAATTATTTATCAAAATAATCAGGTAATTTTTATTTTCAGCAACATTTTATAGAGGTATGGATAAAATATGATAAAATTAAATTTGATGAAGCCTTGTAAAATGCGGTTGTCGATAAACATGCCGTTATTTTCGGTTCATCCTTGAAATATCGATATAATATCGCCACTACATTAACATAATATTAAATGTGAACAAAAACCCAAGCTTTGATTTTAAACAAAAATATTATGAAGCTGTTAATTTGGTTACCCTTAAACAATAACTTCAAAGTCAAAGACGAGTAGCTGTAGGTAAAATTGACAATTACTTACCTTAGATACAATCTCGTTTATTTTGTTTTAAATGTAAATTAAATTTAAATACGAACTTTAAATACGAAATCTAAATATATAAAACACAAAGGTGACCGACTGACTGACATAGTGATCTATCAACGCACAGCCCAAACCACTGGACGGATCGGGCTGAAATTTGGCATGCAGGTAGATGTTATGACGTAAGCATCTGCTAAGAAAGGATTTCCCGAAATTCCCACGGGAACGGGAAAAAACGGGATTTTAATTTTTAATATTTCTGCGCATACCTACGAAGTTGCGGGGAAAAGGTAGTACATTTATAAAGTCATTAGGTTAAGTAGTTCTCAACGCCGTTATGATTGAATGATTCAACTGAACTGACGGACGGCTGCAGCCACCCGGGGACTACGATCCATTTAGGTAATTACACTTGGCGATACATCTATACCTAAGCTACATTCAATTGCAACGGAGCATGTTGTGATTAGCTATGCCTAATAGGTAGATAGCGGTATAAATCGGGCGGCCCTTAATGATGAGTCAAGTGGGAATAAACACTTAAAAAGAAAAACCGGCCAAGAAGCGAGTTAAACTCGCGTGGAGAGGGTTCCGACCCTTGATTATTTTCAATGACGTAATTTTCAAACCGTTTCACAGGATAAGCTCTTTTATATGATAGCTTTCAAATACCATGGACGTCTTAATAATTTTCCTGTAATCTATAGGTCAATAACTATCCTCCGTATTTTTTCCAAGATTTTAGGACCAGTAGTCTCGGAGATAAGGGGGAGGGAATGGTCATTTTTCGCCTATTATATACTCGAAAAGTATTGACCAAAAAGGAAATGAAAAAAATACATTTGAGATCCTCATAAGAAGCAGTTTCATTTGATATGTCACACGATATAGTTTGAAAAACTTCATTAATATTTTTTCAAATTTAGCCCCCAAAAATAGGGTATATGTTTAAAATTCATTTATTTTCGTTACACGTCCGTCTTTGGGTCACAAACTTACATATATGTGCCAAATTTCAACTTAATCGGTCCAGTAGATTCGGAGAAAATCGACTGTGACAGACGGCCGGACAGACACACGAGTGATCCTATAAGGGTTCCGTTTTTACCTCTTGAGGTTCGGAACCCTAAAAACCATAAAATCGCAAACCATGGCATTGTTCTGATTTTTTGAATGGAACTTATTCGTACAAATCAGAGCTACAACATGCTTTGCGATTTCATATTTTTCATCTAGAACTATTAGCCGTTGCCCGTGACTTCGTAAGCTCGTAAAGCAGTGAATAATATTATGAAGTGCTAGTAAGCTAAGGTAGCCTGCTACGCCACCCAACCTATCTTCAGTCTAGAGAAATTTTAATGGCGTGATTCGCGAACGTCACTATTCTAAACTCTATGTTTTTTAGTACGGTCATTATTAAAAGTAGTTATGTTCTACAGATAAATTCTATACATTATTATTATTCTATACGTAATTCCCTACAGGAAATTAAAAGAACTCCACCGAACAGTGGCTCGGGTAACCGTTAAACAAATAACCTTTCAATGGAATCGAAACGCCTCTTTCCTTTACAAAACAAACTTACCTACTCCTTACGAGTATTGGAAGAAACCTGAGGCTTTATTTATATAGAATAGAAATAGAAATAGAAATATTTATTTGTTCGCACCCTAGGCAGGTAAGAGAAAAATACGGTATTTTTGTACTTTTAGATTCAATGTCTGTAAAAATTATATTACCTAATAAAAAATCCCTTCAGAATTCAAGATCATTTCACCTTAAGGCCGTTTCTATACCCAGTTCCGCCGTCACTGTCACTCGTGCAACGAGTGAAAGAGAAAGCGCTACGCACAGAACGCCCGATTTAGTTAGTATTTAACGCGTTTTAATTTCTATAAAAATACTGTCTAAAAACATGACATTTATAAAGCTGTCAATGTATGCATATAACATGGATATTTATTCTGTTATATTTAGTTTGACACTGTTTGATATAATAAACTGGAGTAAAGTTGGATTAAAGGTCCGGGTTAGAGGTTACTTTGGAATTAAATTGTTTCGAGCGAAGTTTCGTGAAACGTGTAACAAAATCTGTCAATGTAAGGGTGACATAATCAAATATAACATATGTTTTTTTTCCAAATTTTCAACCTTTAACATTTTTTAGAAAAGTATGATCTTAAATTAGCAATTTGACGATGCTGGGTCAGGGAACGGCCTTAAAGACGATAGTTAAGAGTAGGTATTGTACGTACCCTCCAAAAGCATTGTGATAATATGAAAAACAGCCAATTTACAAATTTTAATTCCAAGATGTTCTGCCTATATCTTTGTATTCTTTGTAATGTTTTGTTAAATTTCATGAAAAAGTAGTTGTTAAAATTTAGTAAAAGCATAACATCCGAAAATAAAAAATACTAATCGATGTCATTTTAAAGCTTTCTCGATCCAAAATGAGGTTTTCTAATGAGTTCCCTTTGCTCTAAAGAAGTGTCGGTGCGAAAGTCAAACGTGTTCTTCGGCTGTTCAAAATCGAATTATTGACGCTTGCTCAAGCGGGTAACACGCCTTTGTTAGGGACTGCAGCCGACTGTTCAGCGATGGCTGAAGTTTCATTCACATTACCCACATATCAACTACCTATAGATACATAAAACTACGCCGTTTTCTCACATTGGAAGACAGACTTCACTCTCACTAACTATGACCCATGTATACCTAGTATTTAAGGTCTAGTTTCTAATATTTGCTGCACCCTAACAGGGTCCATGACAAAGTACTTAAGTGAAATGTAACATCTTGTAAACACCATGGCATAGCAATAAATGAGTATGAGTATGAGTATGACATTATCAATGGGTACTTCTCTCTCTTCTATGACAGTCATTCCATTTCTTATTACATCAAATTTTCGTTGATGAATAGTAGCTGCTTAGTTATTCATATTCAACTAGCTTCTAGCCGCGACTACGCCCGCGTGGGATTCCGTTATCGCATTCCCGCGGGAACTATGCCTTTTTATCAGGAGAAAAAATAGCCGATGTCTTTTCCCGGGTCTCCAGCTATCTACATACCAAATTTCATCCAAATCGGTCCAACAGGTGAAGCGAGAAGATGTAACAGATAGATATACAGACAGAGTTACTGTCGCATTTATAATATTGGGTATGGATATATCCTGAACTTGGATCCAAGAACATTCACCACGGTTTGACTAATTTTAATATTTTCTCACACTCGACACTTTAACTCTCGCCTAAATAGGTACTTTCGGAAATTCTCTCATACGTACAGGCTACTATTTTCTCTTAACCAGTTAACTACCAGTAATATAATCCTTTCAATATTATAACTAACTTGAAAGTTTATCCGCGTTGTGAATGTTTCCTGCTTTTTGATGCATTAACTCAAAAAGTACTCGTCGGATGGTCCCAAAATTTGATATTAGATTATAAAACGGTTCAATATATAAGAGGGCTACTTTTTCTCCGCTCGCTGAAGTTAATGCGGACTTCCATTCGGCATGACTATAAATTAATCCTGTTTATCAATACGCAAAAAATATAAAATACGTACTTTAAATCGAGAAATTCTCACAGGTTCACGAGGTCTGCGGTTAACGCAACACACTGTCAGCACTCAATTAATTAAAAGCAAAGGATTACTTAAATTAAATTTCTTAACAATGAAAGATTAAAAGCTAAAGGATTGTTCCTCTTCCCGTGGAGGAATTTAAATCTTCATAAGCCTCCTTTGTAATTCAAATCCGGTAGTTAGAGCGCGACTTCGTTTACTCGGTATAAAAATAGACGAAGATTCAAACAACAGTCTGCGATGCTATTTTGTTTCGAAATAAAACGATTTAAGGTGCAAACGGCCTTGGTATGTCTCTTGATGATGCATATTTTCATCAGTAGATAATTCAGTGTTTGTTGATGCTGTCTATTCTTCTTTGAGTTGCTAATTATTACTGTCGGGTTAGATATCCTATCAAATCGATACTACACGTACTTACCTATGTAGCATTCCTAACATTCCTAGTATTTAACTTAATTTAGCACCCTCCGAATAATATTTAGCACCTTATATGTATATAATATGTAAGGTGTAAGGTGCGTAAAATTCCAAACAGAAAACAGGGATAAAAGTAAAATAGCATAATTCTGGTGCTCTTGACCCATCAGACCTTAAAAAGTCAGATCTTTAATTCTCTTGTAAATCGTTTGTATTTATTAGTAGAACATAGAGGGAATTTTTTAACAATTATAAAGCTAACGTACCGTTAAGCCAATAAGTGTTGTAAATATTTACACATCGAGTTGCATCGCTGATTTAATTAATTGAAATCGGTATTTGGTTCTTATCAAATAAAGCATTACGAATTCAGTGATATCGACGTATTGAAATATTTTAATATCTTTTTGTTTTTCATGATTAATCAATAATTTAAAATTGAATCAGACTGTTGCATTTTATAGGTAACAGAAGGAATGTATACATGTTACTTATCACTTATTTGATCTAGTTAGAATTACATTATCTTCTAATTAATTCTAAGATGGGTTTGGAATTGGCAAATCAAGATAGGGTAATAGAATTAACGACGATTGCCGTTTGATGTTCAAACACAACTACGAGTAGCGGGATGTGACAAGTATTCTGTGAACAATCACACAAGGAATGCTATTGGATATTCGAAGCTAAAAGGTAGTAGGCACTGTTATCACTAAAGTCATAAGTCCTTATGGCATTACATTTCAATAACAATAGCACTGGAGCTGACATATTAATTTTGATAGGCAATATTTGATACATAGAAATAATTACCCTGATTGTAATCAACATATTACTTAATTTGACATAATTATTTGAACTAATGGACCTTCCGATTTGGATCCACTAGCTTCTGCCCCCAAATTCGCCATAACCATCGCCATTCGCATTGCTTTCCCGGGATTCAAACTATCTCCATAACAAACTTCATAGAAATTCGTCCAGCGGTTGAAGCGTTAAGAGGTAACAGTCAGACAGAGAGAGAGTTACTTTCACGTTTATAATATTAGTTAGTACTCCCGCGGTAGGTACACCTAACCCGCGTAGGTCTGCGGTAAGGAGTAACCTAATGTAGCTTTCAGCTGGTCCAACAAACAAACAAAAAAATCGTTTCTGTTTATTATTTATTTATTTAAACTTCATTACACACACAAAATGTATACAATTGGCGGACTTAATGCCTAAAGGCATTCTCTATTAGTCAACCATAAGGTTAAACAGAAAGGAAATTGAGAATGAATGTGTTTCTGTTTATAGTAATAGTAGAGACTATGCATCGATGGTAAAATTAGAATTTTAATTATAAATCATGAAAATATTAAGGCAAGCTAGCTGCCCTAGTTTTTATGGAGTTTCAATCTATATTATTTTCGTAGAATCCAGGTTACGGGGAAAACGTGAATGCTAAAAGTTTCAATATAAAAAAGGTTACCAATTTATCCAATGCAGTTGGAATTTTATAAGTAAATAGTGATACAATTTTAAGTAATTTCTAAATACCTGTCCAGATAAACTAAACATCTATTAGTAGACATTTATAGTTTCGTACCAAGCTATTTTGCTTTTTATTGCATTCGTTTCGAGCTTTGTTTTCTTGTATCTAGCCTGATGTATTGTTTTTAAATATTTATACATTACTATCAATGTATTTTAATTCGACAAGAGAGATTTTACCTACATTCCTTACAAATTAATTCAAAAATAGTAATCTTTGAAATATTAATTCAAAGGTAATTTTAATGAATGGATTGCTTAATATCAATTAATATCATAGCTTTTTCTAGAATTTCTATTTATAGAATTTTCGAACGTTAAGACCAGTCTTAACATTCGATACTGGAGTTTTGCTATCAGTTCAGCTTTGTCATTTTGTTTAACATCTAGTTGGTACCTACTAGGTACTCATCTACATCTATAAATATATAAAACTCAAAGGTGACTGACTGACTGACTGACATAGTGATCTATCAACGCACAGTGATCTACAAACCACTGGACGGATCGGGCTGAAATTTAGCATGCAGGTAGATGTTATGACGTAGGCATACGCTAAGAAAGGAGTTTGCGAAATTTCCACGGGAAAGGGAAAAAAACGGGATTTTTCATTTTAATATTTCTGCGCATACGAAGTTGCGAGGAAAAGCTAGTTAAAATATAAAAATATTTCCTTGGAACTTCAAATAGAAGCTTTCGGAAACATAAATCAATTTTAAAACAGTTCATGCGTCTCTTTGTGTATACCGGGTTATAATGAAATGTAGCATACGAGTTGAACGGAATACTTAGTAAATACGTACAACCATGTCGAGACTTTTTAATTTGTTACGCGTAAACATGTTGAAACATGTTAAAGAGCGAAAATATAAATATACTTAGGTACTTAGTCTATTTCAGTTACATTTACCGAAGTAGATTCACATAAGCTTCAAGTGAAGCTAAGTGACGAACCCAAAATATTTGTTTAGAAAGCTTGGCAAGCGAGCATGCATACATAATGTATGTAGGACCTGGGCGACCCGGCTTTGCTCGGATGAAAATAGCTAAACCCGAGTTTCCTCAGATATTTATGAGACCTAGCTAAATCTATTTGTCGCCCCCGTAAATTCCTATATTCTAAATTTCGTCCAAATCGCGTCACAGTCGTTTCTCAGATCGTTTGTATATTAAAATATAATAATTAGTATACATTTTCAACGCGTTTAAAGTACCGTAACATCGGGGTACTTTAACCCTAGGGGGGAACTTTGGCCCAAAACCGGAAAAATATTAAACTTCCCGTCACGCCGCAGATCATGAGCTATCGATGTAGTTCGCGGTACTCATCGATAGATGACCGTATGGGGCGGTCAGTAAAACAGTTTTACTTCAACAAAGCTGATTGGTCAATCCATCATTTTGGTCACAAGTTCCTACCAGTTAACTACGTGAAATTATTATGTGCAAACTTTTTCACGAAACCAAGAAAGCAGGTGAGTTTATATGTTTGATTGTTATCAATCGTAACAGATATGTAGCTGGGATCCATATGTGATATAAATCAAAGAGTATAAGTCATTTTTGTGAGAAGTATATGATAATTAAAATCACAGTATTCTTTGGCTATAGTTTTCGGGTATCTTTGACCCATGGGCCAAAGTAAGTTGCAATGCAATGAATGAAGATAAAGATGAAGAAATCCGGCCTCTGGCAAAGAAAATGAAGACTAATGATGAAGACAAACAGGTAGATAACACATCTTTGCTGAAGCATGTGCAAGCAAATGATCAGAGCCATAATGTTGGAGAAGAAGCTGTTATCGAGGAGAAACGTCTGGATGGAAACGATTACTATTGTGTCGGTGACCATGTATTGGTTAAATGGGAATCGCGCGTTTATCCTGGAAAAATTATATAGAAGTGTGAAGAAGCAGCGCTAGTAAGTTGCATGAAGAGGGGAAAATTCTGGAAATGGCCTGCAACAAAAGATGAACAGTTACGAGTATATAGCTGGGAAGATGTGATTAAGAAAATTAATGTTCCTAAATTTGTGAAAAAAGGTTTTTTTACTGTACCTGAAATTGATAATGTTTAATTTAGTCGTTGTTGATTTAGTTAATAGGTACGCATAAGTCTGATATCTCGTCCTAATGATTCTCAATTTTGAAGACTGATTAGTTACAGTTGAATGTTAACTAGGTGCCTACCTAGTAAAATAATTTGATAAGAAACCTACAATTTTTTTTGTTAAATACTTAATTTAGTTACATGTCAACTACTTTTAATAATTATTATGGATAGGTTTAGAAGGATTTTCTGTTTGTTTTGGCAAAGTTTTAATAGTTTAATAGATTTATTACTTTGTGTTGAATTTTCTGAAGTTTTTTAGCGTAATAAAAACAAATTAATCCAGAAGTGTGTCTTTCTTTGACATGTGTAATAAATCTAAACAGGTTTCTTTATCCTTTCATTGCAAACCGTTACGTTTTACTACATAGAAAATCGAGGGCCAAAGAAACGAGCTTCAATATGCAAATTTGGCCCAAATTTTGCAAAAATAAAAAAAATACTAAGTGGTTGTTTTACTTAGTTTTACATGTGTGCATGAGTTGATTATATCCACAACTATACACCTATGCCTATTAAAGAGTGATAATGTCATTTAAATTAAAGTACTCAAACGAAACGTAAAAAGTATCATGATTTTGGGACAAAGTACCCCGATGTATAAGATACGATTATTTGCAATTAAACTCAATACTTATGTAATTCATAACACTTAATGCCGTCTCCCGCTGTAGTACCCGCGTCTATTTTTTCCCGTAAGAATTTTGTGAAATCTTCTCTTAGTGCCTACTCCCTAAGGAATCAACATGCCTAATTTCAGATTTCTACCACCAGTAGTTTCAGCTGCGCGTTTTTTGTCATTCATTAAGTCAGTTACAAAATGATTGGTATATTTTTGGTCACATTTTAATTTGTGTATAGGGTCGCTTCGCCTGTTTGCGTCCACTTAGTGGAGTTGGCAAGTTTGAAGGCGAAAATAAAAATGTTCTAATTGAAATTTTGATTATAAAAGGGATGTAATGTATTGATTAATTAATGGAGATATCTCCATTTTTTTCTCTCTTCATATTTCAAAAGTTAGAGGGGGGAGGGGGCAGTTTTTTTCCTCTTTAGAAGCGAATATCTCACAAACTATTGGTATAAATAAAGAATTTATTTAGGAACTTAATAATTTTTTGAGACCTATCAAATGATATCCCACTTCCCAAACGGCTATGTTCTGTTAAATTATCTTAATATTTTTTTTTATCTAGCTATATAATTTTGTAGCGGTTTATAAAACACACCTACCTCCTAAATTTCAACCATACAGCACCCATAGTCTCTGAGAAAGATTACTGTGACATACGGACGGATGGACAGACAGCCGGACATGACGAAATTATAACGGTTCCGTTTTATGCTATTTGGTTACGGAACCCTAAAAAGTATATTATAACTTTTTACGCTATTACTTGTATTTAATTTTAACCGATGGACGCAATCTGCTACATAGTATCCCATATGGATATAGTTTGCGTCCTAAGAGTCCAAGTATGGTTATCGATATCTGTATCTTTTTCTACAATCATAATAATGTGGACGCAAATTGGTCATTACAATATATTTAATAATAATATCAAAATAAACATAAACTTAATGTTTCTTTTTCATTTCATCTCATAAAAAACAACATTAAACTAAAAGACAGATAGAGTAGTTCGCGTCCACCTTATTTTAAGTGTTAAAAGTCGAAAAAATCTAATAAATTTATCAGTAATCTATTTTATGGCTCATTATTTAGGTCTAACAACAACTATGAATCAACAATTTTAAATAAAACAATGAAAAATTTACCATGACACACGCTACTGCTTACTATTTTTTTTGCTAACATTTGGAACGCCGGCACTCATTTCTCGTAAAGCTGAGACTAATTGTTTTTTCTAAATAGGAAGGGTTGTGCGCACGTACCTTTTGTCTATTTTTGTATGCCTCTTATACATCGAGGTATTAATCGAAAATCATTTTGAGATAATTAGTCTGTTAGTATACTTATTATGAAGTTTTTTTACAAGGAGATCGGTCAAATGGACGCGAACTGGGGGTTGGAGGCAAAAGGGCGAAATGACCTTATATTACACCTTGTTAGTTAGAGGAAGCGAGGCTTAAATAATGTGGAAGTCATCTATAAGAAACACTTAGGGTTTGTTATTTACCTATACCATTATCATCATCGTCATCATCATTTCAGCCGAAAGACGTCCACTGCTGGACATAGGCCTCCCCCAAGGCTCGCCATTCAGACCGCTTCTGTGCTACTCGCTTACCTACACCATACTTACAAGTGGACGCAGTTCTGCAAACCAGATCCAACCCACAGCATGACAGTTTTGAGAAAAAGCCGTTTTTGTTAAAAATGTGTGTACAAAATTTTCTATAAATATTTTGAATAAAGTTTGAATGCACAATTATAGAAGATGGCTAGCTCTATTAATTGTTATGTTAATCTGTTGCAAAAAGCATTTATTACCTGATTTAGAACCAATAAATGGGGATGGATCTTTTTAATAAAAATGCGAATGTGGGTTGGATCTTTGTTTATTTAATAAAAAAATAAGGGAAAATTATATATACACGGTTTTTTTAAATGAATTTTAATCAAAAAGGGCACAAATACTAAGGCAAACTTGTAGCATGAAAAGATTTTAGCAAAAACAAAATATTTCATACAAAATTATCAACAGAGACGAAAACTGCAATACTTTAGTCATAAAGAGAATTCGAACAAAACGTATGAATTAATCTGTAACTTTTTATATATAATTTCCAGTTTTCGTGTTAGTAAATGTCTTCTACTTCAAAGTCAGGTTGTCCTGAAAACCCTTCCAGGTCATCATCCTTCAACCGTTGGTCTGGAATAAGTTCAGTGTAAAAAAGGTGGTATTCCTGTGGAATCAGGTGAAAGAGAATTTTCAAGTCCTTTAACTTGGCTTCGAGAATAGAATTCCCACAGGTCAAAGTACCTCTACTTCTTTTTTTGTGAGAATAGCCCCTAAGTGAACGTTTTTTTTAAATATATTCGTCCACCAACTCTTCGTCAAGGTTGCTCGCCTGTAAATTTTGAACATATCCTGTATTTTAACTATATCCCTAATCTGCATCCGTGGCAGCTTATTCCCGTCTATAGTTTTCTTCCTAGTTGTTCTCTAAATTGTATTGAAAATAAAAAGTAGGTATAAAAACGTGCAAGAAGACTTCAGTTTAAGATGAATGTTCACCGTTTTAGTAAAACTACTTTATATCATCAATAAAATTAGAGAAAGTATAACTAACAGGGAGAAACTACTTATAGACGAGAATAAGGCTGCAGATTAAGGAAATAGAGATAAAATAACCGGATAGGTATCCTTCCAAATCTAAAATCCAAATTTTGAACATAGGTAGGTACCTATGTTCAAAACTTACATGACGACCAACCTCGACGAAAAGTTTGTGGTCGTAGATATATTTAAAAAAGTTCGTTCGGGGGCTACTCTCACAAATGAAATAATGGAAGTACTTTGGCCTATGAAAAAACCTATACACTAAACTTATTCCAGAAGAACGCTTGGAGGATGATGACCTGGAAGGATTTGCAGGACAACTAGACCTTGAAGTAGAAGACATTTTCAACAATGAAAACTGAAAAATCTAGAAAATAATTTACAGATTAATATATAGGTTTTTCGGGATTCCTTTATTGGTCTGATTTTTGTACAAAATAAGTAAATACTTTATTTTTGCTGGAATTTTTTCATTCCACATTTTTTGCTATTGTTGCCTTTGTATTCTTGCTATTTTTCTCCAAAAAAAACCGTTGAAATGTTTTTTCCCTTATTTGTATTAAGAGTATTAAGACCCTGTAAATCAACAAGGATTCAACCCACATTCAACATTCTTACTTTTTTATTGAAAAGATCAATCCCCTTTTATTTACCGTAAATCAGGTAATTAATACTTTTCGCGAAAGAATATCATAAATCCACAACTCTATTTAGTGAAAAAGATTACGTAAAAATACTTCCAAGTGTTAAAATATTTTCAATATGGAACCAAGTCACATGAACCCTCATAAAATTGAACAATTTAGGCTATTTTTAATATGCAAACAAGATTCAAGATACATGGTTTCATATAACTGTGAAATCTTTATTTTGCAAACGGGATCCAACCGCGCTTGGTCTCTTATAGAGTTATAAAATTATACGTCTATGAGGTACCATGTGAAATGAATCTTGTTTACAAAATATGGATTTGCTGTTTTGTGGAATGGTAACTTTGTCAACATATTGTTTTGATAGGTTAAAATGGTCAGATCATTTTGATTTTTATAGGGAAGGTGTAAGGTGCATTTTAAAACCTATCTGCATATTTAACTCAATTTTGACAGGTGTGTGGGTTGGATCTGGTTTGCAGAACTGCGTCCAAGTAATCTACCAAAAGGAATTAATATAGTTATTTAACCAAGTGAACATTCTTGATATAAATAGAACAGGGAAGTGGTAACTATTCAATTGAATTCTAAAGAATTCAGTTCGAAATTCGTCCTATTTTTGAACAGCACACCTCATTTGATTTCTAAAGAGTTACATGCCACTGATCTCCGCCGACCTAGTTTCCTTAGATGTTCAGTCCATATATACTTACCTACACGTATAACTCCATTTTAAGTGACGTGTGAACCAATCTGCCAACATTGGTAACATATTTGCATATGTTAATGCATGCGGTTATTATGCAGCACGTGATGACTTGTTAGCGAGCACAATGGCCGGTTAGGCGACAAGTGTCAGTTAGGAACAGAATTGGGTCATCTACGGTCTCTACATAATATTACGCTTATTTTGGCTTGTGTGAATAAATTGTCGGTCAAATGTTGAATATGACGTGAATATGGACCGATTCACACGAGCCTAAAGTTAGGCACTTAGTTCGAAACACGATAAATCCAACATTTATTATGTAAACTCTACGGATAAAGCGTCAAATAGGGACGTACCTTTGGTAAACCATCAAGTACCTATTTGAGCTTTGTTAAAATAATGTAGGTAGCGATATAAATGTACAAAAAAAGTACTAACTAGTACATAGTATGTACTACGTAGGTATTACTTTCGAGCTAAAGTAGGGTGCTTCGATACATCTAGAACATGCTGAATAGGCTTCGCGCGGTAACAGTAATTAATTTTCTAAATTATTATAGGTACTGAGGATACTATCAAATTATTCAATAAACTTTTTTTGCTAAGAATCGAGATTGTTCAAGTAATAACGGCCTAGTCATGTACGAAGCTTTTTAAAAATGTATGCTGGGATCGAGTGTATTCTATACCAAATTGTATGCCTGTTCATTGTCCAGCAGCAGTGTGAGGTACGACTGTTGTGGTAGGTAGGTTAATTATGAATTAATTAATGGTAAACAGACTATCTGCGGTATTGGCAGGTAGCATTCCCGCGGGATGCCTGCCCGCTTCCAGTTCCGACTGGACAGGAATTTAATATGCCATCTTATCACTACGCGACGATAATATTACCGACAGTCACTTGAATTTTGACTAGCCTTTGGGAACGGACTTCAAAATATCAGCTCTGTGTTGAATAAAAGTAAATTAATAAAGTTTACGTTCTCATGATACTGTAATGTTATTAGTAGTAACTACTTATTAGAATTCAAATTGAATTACTGACGTCAATAAGGCCAAGGTTATTTTTTTAAATATTTTACGCAAATGTGAATCCATTCTTAGTTAGGTAGGTACCTACATCCTTATGTGTATATTACTTTGTAAGAACCATTGTATTAAAATTGTAGTTAAAATTGTCATTGAAAACTTTTGACATAATGATTTTACGATGCTATAAACTAGTGTTATTGATTTGATTCTCCCTTTATATTATCTGTGTATTTTTATGAATGATTAAAATATTAATGGTCAAATTTTATGAGAAAACCTATAAAAATCCTGTCGGCATCAGTTACATTAATGAAGCAGTAAAATTGTTCGCAACAGTACATATTACGAACTCTTCGCAATTGGAGAAGGGAAAAATGTTCTCTTATGACCCATAAGTTAGTGTTCCAGGAGGCTCTTCAGATCCAAATGAAGATATAAACGCCTATCTCTCGCCAGGGAAAGAAGGCCGCAATATTATGAGCCGGAGATCATTTGTAAAGGCCGGAGATAAGAGAGACTGCGTCCGACGCGATAGGCCGTGTCCCGTGTTCGTTATTTTATCGCAATAGGGAAAACAAATTAACGTTATTTGTAGCTTTATTTTTATTTCTAGCGGAAAATGTCTCACCTAGGAATTATTTTTAAAATCTTCATACAAGGATTCACCTGCGTGTTCGTACCTTAGATCATTCAAATAATATGAATTTGGATTTGAAGATTGTCTAGAAGAGACCGCTCCTAAAAAATAATAAGTTTTATTGCTGCCATCCTTCTTCTTCGAATGTACTCGTGTAAATTGTTTTTGGTGTTCATCAAAATAGTATTTGAATTGTAATAATAATTGACAAATTTTCAGACGAAAAAACACTTTTAATTTACATAAATAATTGCAGTCAAACAAACTGGGTTAAAAAGGTCTACATTATACTCGTATTTGACACTACACGTTTCGGAGAGCTATCAAACTAATCCAATTTCCCGCTCACCGGAGTGTTTTTACGCCAGGTAGGTAGGTATAATCCGGTTTCCACCCGCTCAGTTCTCCCGCATAAAGCCAACTTTTACGCCTCTGTTCATATTCCGTGTCTCTGACAGGGAGTTCGTAAAATTCACAAATGTTTTACTCGAGCACACACCGCTAGATAATGTACCTGCGAGGATAAAGGGGAAGGCACCGCTGCCGTAAAATAATAATCTTGAAACAACGCCACCCGACCGGTAAATTTAAGTTATGTTCAATATACGGGATGCGTGGAATCATTTTTTTTTCTGGACCCTTGGAGATTATACATCTCTAAGATCTTAGATTTAAGTTAAAGTTAGGGACTATACATCCCTTCAATGTAATTTTAGTACGTACCTTTATGTATATTTTATACAGTCATGTAATGTAAATGTAAATTTTGTACCTAACTATGTGGAAATTTTGAAAAAAGGCCTTCTGCTTGAGTTTGTTGCGGCGCTTCTTCTTGCAATGGGTCTAGGAAGCGCTGGTAAATTATTTTTCTGACGTGTAAAAGTGCCCCCTATGTGGTCAATTTGCTGAATAAATGATTGAATTTGAATTTGAAAACTTGGAGGTTGATTCTAAAAATGGCCATATTCACGGCAACCATGCCAGATAAAAATATACGGGTGATTTATTTTCTATCAAACTTAAAGCGAGATCCATTAGATTATCGAGGTAAGCGTTCACTAAAATTTCATCGTACAAAATAATGTGTCAAACAGGGCCTTGGCTAAACTTGCTACAGCCGAGTTCATTAATATGTGTACACTTTAGGACCTTATTACAACGGAGTATGGTGAAGAAGTGTGAATAAAATGGCGAACTCGACTGTACAAAAGCTTTGACCACGCAATATTACCTGAGCGTGATAGCGTAGCGGTCGATATGAGCCTTCTGTTAAGGATGAGCGATCCCGGGGCAGGCGGCGGGTCGATACGAGCAACAGGTCGCAGCTTATCGACGCGTCGGCAACCCTAATTTTATCAGATGTAGTAATACAACCCATTACGTAGGAGATAAACGGTATCAACATAAGCGCAGTATCGCAATCGCATTAAGATTTATTCACATCCGTATTTTTCCGTGTGGGAAACGGAAAAAGACGTCTGCATATCGTACAGAATACAACCTACCTAGAGGTAAATACGGTTTCCACTCTCGTTATTTTTTCAAGTTCCAGCATTGGGGACCGAGTAAATTGTGAATTGGTTTGGATGTCGGCAACCATATGCCTTTTTTGTTCTTTTCGAAATTTAACCATAGATAAGTAGATAAAAAAACAAAAATGATACTGAGTCGATATGAAATCCAAATGACACTTTTGATCCGTGCCAACAGTCAAGGGTAAAAATATGCACTTACTCTATCAATGCGTCAAAATATGTATACCTACTACAACTAAATAAGAGTTGCTGTATTACATATTTTGACGCTTTTGTCTGACTATCTATGTATTGTATAAAAATATTGAAACATAAACTCAGTTCACAAAGATGTGTTTAAAAATATTACGTCATTCATTTAATCTTAAACACTTATCTTGGGTTGAATCAGAAAGTAAACGTTTATCTACGCAAAAAACGTGATTGTAATTCCACATAGAAATTGATTCTTTCTATAGTGAAAATCTAGCGTTAAGTTTAACAAACGTTAGCTTTCTGATTCAAACCAGGCTTAAGACCACATTTTTGGTTTGAATCATTAAGTCATTTCTAAATGAAAAAATCCTAAGACAAAATAATTCCCTGCGGCTTTACAACTCTATTCTCACTGACGATTACAGCACTTTTCTCGAAATTTCAGTAAATCTACGTAGAACGTATTAAGTATATTATAATATACGTATGGCTCTAGCCGATTAATATTCTGCAAAATAAGGTGTTGGTGCGTGTAAACGAAACGAAATGCCAATAAATAATTTGGACACTTAAAAAAAATACATACAATACATGTACCTATGTACAAGTACATGTATCTCGATACCTGTACAGTCAAAATCGCCAAAATGTATAAGGTTTTGTACCATACATCTTTGTAATAAGGTCCAAAAATATGCACATATTAATGAACGGATATACATAAGCATAAACATAAAGGTGCTGTTCAACAAAGTTTACACCCCTATTCTAAATGCACACGGGCAATCTTATCTACTTATCACATTAAATGGTATAACGTCTAATATTGAACTAAGAACATTGTTGATTCTGCATTTAGTTATTCGCTGGCTGAAAATATTCCATTCTGCCTTTAGTGATAAAAATTATAGTGAAATATTTATTTTGTTTTAACTCGTGAGAAGTTAACAATCATACTTGTAGTAAAAATGCGTTAGACAATAGTTAAAAAAAATGCTATTTAAGAGGGTTTATCCTGAAAGTTGGCAACGTCGCATATAGCTGTCAAATGTTTCGCTGTTTTCATTAATTTCTCAATATTACTGAATTAAAGAAGAAGTTATCATTCTATGGTTGAATGACGCGTCTCGTGTTATATTTGTTGGTTAAGCATTCAAATGATAAGATTACATTAAAACACATGGAAAGTTTTCAAAAGATAGTACTTCCGTAATCCTAAACATTTCATGTTCCCAGGATAATTGTTGCAATCCATACTTAAGGTTTTATTCAATCATAGAGCGACAATTTATATTTTCATTCAGTAATATTCATAAATTAATGAAAACAATGAAATATTTGACAGCTATTTGCGACGTTGTCAGCTTTGGGAGTAAACCCTCTTAATGGATTACGTATTTAAAAAAAAACAATTGTATGAACCAGTATGGGATTGGTGGTGTGAGCGATATCTGAATCCTATACAAATTTTGTTTTTACCTAAGAAGTTTTTACCTGAAGATATTTTACCCCACATAATCAGCTATCGAGATTCTGTGGGGTAAAATATCTTCACAACGTTTTGCTTGACCCTAAACTATAACTATCTACATGACTGTAATAGTATCCTTAATAGTATCATCAGGTACGCTACGCTAATAAGTCTATGAAGTCTACGGTTGGTCTACCAGGTGCCAGTATCAGACAGTTATTTAGTATAATAAAAGATATCACACTTAAGCATACTTTTCACTCCATCATTAACTTAATTGCGAGGGTGGAAGATGCAATGGGGAAGAGGGGTAGTTAACTTACACAAAAGATCCCAATGGATCGATTATACGCAAGGACCCCAAGATCTCAAGATAACATAAAAAGCATAATTTATCGTACAAGATAGATTAGGTGATCTATGGCTCCTAGTTTTGTGTCTCTAACTGTACATTGTTGTCACTTGTCTTTGATTGCGTACCTACTTAGTTCGTAGTACATTCAAATACGTCGGAAAAGTCGACATAGAAACCTAACATTCCTTGCTATTGCTTATGAAGATATTTCACCACACCATTTCAGTTTATTATGTACAAAGATGAAAACGGTTGGGCTTTAGTTCTCACATGGGCACAAAAGGAATTGGAAACTTCACACGTATTCTCAGGACATTTTCCTTCAAGGGAAAGCTCAGTGGTAAATTTAATAGTACATTTAGATGCAAGTGCGAAAAGTTAGTATTTTTTCTACATTAAGGATGAGTGAACATTATAATTTCGCGCGTGTATCAAACGACATGTTTAATACATTTGCAAAAAAATGTCAAACATGTAAATAAAATGAACCGCATCAAATCCACAAAGTACCTAAAGAGAGCAGTTGTGCCCAAAAACACAGGTGTCAAAAAACAAAAAGCAGACGTTCGGAAATGACAAACTTTCAGTACGCTAAACAGGTATCGAAATAGTTACTTTATGAGCAACTATATAAAAAAAAACGTAGCTACGCATTACTCGCAAGCACTCAGAGTTGAGCCTTGATTGTAATCCGGCCCTAGCAGATTAATTGAAACACTAGCTACAATGGCTATACCCCATGTTTTCACCCACCTGCCTAGTTTCAAAATGAAATATTGCGCATTATTTTTTACGTCCACGACGCTATAGCGCTTATAAATTCCTATCTTCACGGTCCTTACAAATTACACGCTGGGGTCACGCGAGCGTTCGTATACAGTCGAGTTCGCCAATATATACATACTTTTGCAACTTACCACGTTGTAATAAGGTCCAAAAGTGTACACATATTAATGAACTCGACTGTACGTACAAATTACTACGCCATGTAAATTATACAACATTTCCTTTGCCGTTCTTTGCCGATGCCGTACTTTATTATTTATATTAACGTCTGAATTAATATTTTATTCAATTACCTTTCTACTGTGTTGGAAAACGGAAAACAATGGTTTAGGGTAGTAAGCGTGATGAAACAATGGAGTTCGTATCAGAGAAAACTTGTTTTACCTATTGCCTAATTTACCTATACTATGACTAAAAGCCGGAACTTTACTATAGTTACTAATCCCACCACCACCACCACAATAGCCTGTTCCACTGCCCACTGCTGGGCACGTTACAGGCCTCCTCTAATCACGAGAGGGTTTTCGGCTATGGTCCCCACGCGGCCCCAGTGTGGATTGGAGACTTCACACACATCCTTGAATTACTTCGCAGATGCGTGCAGGTTTCCTCACGATGTTTTCCTTCACTGAAAAGCTCAGTGGGAAATTCAAATTCAATTTCGCACACACATTCAAATAATTGCAGAGGTGCAAGCCGGATTCGAACTCCCGACCCTCTGCATGAAAGGCGGTAGGTCAAGCCACCGGGCTACCACGGCTTCCAAAACATGAATGCAAAGTTAAAGCAACCAACCTTTGGTAAGTTTTGTCAGAAATAAATTGTTACAAATACGTTTGCACATTCTTCGTCAATAACTATCGTTGACAATTTCGTTCAAACCGTTACAGTCGTTTCTGAGATCGTTTGTATAAATGAATATACAGATTAGCAGATTTGGTATGCTCTTGTACATGCGTTCCTAATAGAGCATGAATATAAAAATCAATTTTCCCTGCATGTACCCTATTAGACCTAGATTACAAACTCGCTGCGAAAACTTTCGTCATGCATAAAAAATGCGACTGGGTCGAATTATTTTCGGCCTGAACCGTGGAATGCTCAAATATTCAGTATAGATTCGGAAGGTGCTCCGAAGTATTCATATTCTAATTCATATTTTGGCTCGACTCTTTATAAATCATAATGAGGTGTTGAATTTGAATCCATCGAATTTTCAATTGAAACAAGTTTATATTCGTTATTTAAGAAATTAATATTTATCATGGTTCCAGACATATCAATAAGACGCACAATTTTCTTTACTAATAATAAGTCTGTAGAACAAGTCGAGTCTTAAACTTGAAAATTAAAAGAAACTATCAAGTCGAAGGGGACTACTTATATAAACGACTAGCTTCTGCCCGCGACTTCGCCCGCGTGGAATTCGGTTATCGCGTTCCCGCGGGAACTACACGTTTTACCGGGATAAAAAATAGCCTATGTCCTTTCCCGAGACTCCAACTATCTCCATACCAAATTTCATCCAAATCGGTCCAGCGGTTGAAGCGTGAAGAGGTAACAGACAGACAGAGTTACTTTCGCATTTACGAGTATAATATAACTAGCTTCTGCCCGCGACTTCGCCCGCGTGGAATTCAGTTATCGCGCTCCCGCGGGAACTATGCGCTTTTCCGGGATAAAAAGTACCCTATGTCCTTTCCCGGGACTCCATTTATAATATTAATATGGATAATATGGATTTCTTCCGAACATTCAAACGCCTGCAGAAATTGGAATAGCAAACATTATAATACACGTAATTGCTACTACTGCTTAAGTGCATAACTTATCGTGGTATCCCGGATTTCATCCCGTTAAGGGTAGAAATCCAGGATAAAAACTATCCTATGTCCTTCCTCGGGCCTCTAACTATATCTATACCAAAATTCAAGTCAATCGGTCAAGCCGTTTTAGCGTGAAGAGGTAACAGACAGACAGACAGACAGACAGAGTTACTTTCGCATTTATAATATTAGTATGGATTAATATGGATACTGAACACAAGATGACGCGATTGTTAGAAAAATTGTCTGTATGTATGCATGTACCTATATATTGGTATGCGTGTAGTTCATAACACTGGTCAATATATACGCTTTTTTTTATCCCGGAAAAAGGCATAGTTCCCGCGGGAATGCTATTAACAATTCCACGCGGACGAAGTCGCGGGCAGAAGCTAGTTTATAATAAATTTAAATGAGCAGTGGATTCATTAATATTTATATAATCCTCGTTTATTCGGATTATTTCGTGGATGAATACTTGGCCATTTTCCAATCGGTTACACGGATTGGGAATGCAAAGGTAACAAACAGACAGACAGAAATAGCTACGTCAATTTCCAAGTTGTAGCCGCTACTTAAGTGCAAACATTACAATCTGTGCCGTACCTAAGCCTAATTATATATACCTAATTACGTATCCTCCCATATACTGAGGTACGTATACTATACACGTATAGCTACAACATAAAGTACCATCGTAACTACCGCCCCATAATTAATGATTTATATCTTAATGGCCTTTTAATAGTTTTGCGTCGGCATAGACGTTCTTTTGTTCGCACCCATAAACTATCACACTGTAGTTTACATAGACGTAAATAATATAGACCCGGTCTAACGTACACGTAATATGTCCCCACTTCCACGGTGTCCAATCCAAAGTTCTGTCACCGAGCGTGCGTGACAATAAGCGTTTTTAAAAAAACTTTTTTCGAAACTGTTTCTCAGTATCTAAAAACTCGTCTCGTTGTTGAAAAACTGTGACCCAGCTTTAGTGTCACGATATAACTTTAACTTTGGATTGGACACCAATGAAGTGGGGAAACATGACATGTAGGTATCTATGTTAGGCCGGGTCCATACGAAGTATTATTTATGTCTATGGTAGTTTATATGTTACAACCTGTACTTAGTGGTTCACTAAACAGAAAACTTTCGTGACTTTGTCACAAAATTACCTATACTTTATAGGTATAGGCTAGGAATGTAGGTCAGCAACAAAAGAAGCTTACATCATGGGTCATTTGTAACGTGTGTAGCTCAAATTGCAAGAATATAGAAAGTGATGTATAACGTAACCGAATTTGGGATCTGTCTCTGAGACTATAATTTTATTGAATGAGGAGTCAAAGTGTTTGGCGTACAACGTACACTTATTAGATTCACATAATTGACAGTTGACACTTGGAAAAAAATTCATATTCTGTATACTTCTGTACATTGTGAAAATAAATGAATCGAAACCGTACCACATGGCTGACACGGCCTATAAAAGCACGATTTTGAACACAATTTGAATGAATTGTCAATGTTTGCGTGCGAGGACGTCTGTACACTTGTAAATGTGTGTGTACCAGCACGCGGGCCATTGATTCGCTCTCCATCTCCGGATGAAACAAATGACGGTAAGGGCGAATTGGGCGCGTATTGCGCGCTGCCTAGATTCAGGCGGGTGATTCCGTGGCCATTCTGTATGTGTGACCGTACCTAACCAACATACCCTTTCTGTTAGTAATAAAGCGTGCGTGGAAAGGAATATCCGTACCTAAATGTAGTTCTCTCAGACCGACCGAGCCCTGTCCTGTCCCTCATATCATCAGGCCGTGGCAGCAGGATTTACGAGAACATGCAAGATTTATTACGTTTATACTCGTGGTCAGTCCCTTTTGGTCGCCCCGCACTACATACTAAAATTGTTTCTAGGTCTCATAATAAGTAAAGTGTATTAAAAATGAAACTTTTTAATTACCATGTAGATATTCTATACACACAACATACATACATTTTAAATGAAAGCGGTGTTGGGTTTTTGGCCAAATGTCATAGGTACTTCTGCACTCAACCACTCAACGTGAGAATTGTGTGCAGTGGCGACTTAAATATTACTACTACTACTACTACTACTACTACTACTATAGCCTACTACTACAGCCTATTGGACGCAAATAGGCACAGCACACTGCTGGGCACAGGCCTCCTCTCATCACGAGAGGGCTTGGGCTATAGTCCCCACACGGCCCAGTGCGGACTTAAATATTAATGCATACTAATATTATACCGCGAACCGGAAAACGAGCTGTCAGTAGGCCTCCAACAAGATGGAGCGACGACCTCGTGAAGATCGCGGGAAACCGGTGGAAGCAAGTAGCAAGGACCGGTCTGAGTGGCGAGCCTTGGGGGAGGCCTATGTCCAGCAGTGGACGTCTTTCGGCTGAAATGGTGATGATGATGATGACTAATATTATAAATGTGAAAGAAGTCAACGGAAGATCAGCGTTGGCTTGACTATGGAGCCAAGCCAACACATGCTGAGTCGAGGCTTTCGCAACTTTCACTTGGTGTTCTCTTCTACTTTTCTTTTATAATATCTTTGCTATGTGAATTGTTGTAAATAAATGTTTTTGTGTTAAAGTGTGTTTGTTTGTTTGTCCCTCCTTCACGTCACAAACGAGTAGATCGATTTAGATGAAATTTGATATGGAGATAGTTTGAGACCCGGGCAATAACATAGGATACTTTTTACCCGATATTTCCACGGGAAAGGGTTTTCCACGGGTCAAACCAATTTTTCAGTCATTCTATAACTATAACTGTCTATATGTAATAGTATCATGGGGTACGCAAATTTCTAAGTCTACGCGGGACCACGCGGGAGTAAGTTCGCGGGCATCGGCTAGTTTATTATATTACTTAGGTACTAGCTCCTGTCCGCGACTTCGTCCGCGTGGAATTCGGTTATAGCGTTCCCGCGGGAATTGAGCGTTAAACTATGACAAATTATATACGGAAACCTTCCTCTTGAAATACTCTATCTATTAAAAAAAACCGCATCAAAATCCGTTAATGTAATTTTAGTACGTACCTATATGTATATTTTATACATGTAATGTAAATTTTGTAAATTTTGAAAAAAAGGCCTTCTGCTTGAGTTTGTTGCGGCGCTTCTTCTCAAGTAATGGGTCTAGGAAGCGCTGGTAAATTCTTTTTCTGACGTGTAAAAGTGCCGCAATGTGGCCAATTTGCTGAATAAATGATTGAATTGAATTGAATTGAGTTGCGTAGTTTTAAAGATTTAAGAGGGTTTATCCTGAAAGTTGGCAACGTCCCATATAGCTGTCAAATGTTTCGCTGTTTTTATTAATTTCTCAATATTACTGAATTAAAAAAGAAGTTATCATTCTATGGTTGAATGACGCGTCTCGTTCTATATTTGTTGGTTAGGCATTAAAATGATAAGATTACATTAAAATGCAAGGAAAATGCGATGGAAAGTTTTCAAAAGATAGTACTTCCCTAATCCTAAAAAAATTGTGTTCCTATGATAATTGTTGCAATCCATATTTAATGTTCCATTCAACCATAGAGCGATAATTCATGTTATCATTCAGTAATATTCAGAAATTAACGAAAACAGCGAAATATTTGACAGCAATTTGCGACGTTGCCAACTTTCGGAGTAAACCCTCTTAAGCATACATATGGATATAGTGACAGAGAAAGCGACTTTGTTTTATACTATGTAGTGATTAGCTGACTTTACAGCCCCATCTGTAACATGGAGGCGCAGTTCGATGTTTCTGATATGACCAGGTCCATAAATAATTCAACTGTTTCTGGCAACTTTGCGGGGCTTCATTGAAACTTTCTTACCTAGGGAACTTTGAGGGTTTTCAAGTCCTTTGTTTGTTTTCTGATTGAAATGGCCTTACTAAATTTATACGGGGTCAAGCAGAACGTTGTGACGATCGATATTTTACCCACAGAATCAGCTCTCGATTCTATGCTTTTAGGTTTTTTTTTCCAAGTTGCAGTTTTTTTTTTTCCTTGCCCAATAAGGGATTGATGGTATGGTATGGGCGACACCTGAATCCGATACAATTTTTTTTTGTATGGGATTCAGGTGTCGCCCACACCATCATCTTTTGATCTCGAATAAAATCAAAATCCTCATAAGTAATCCTGATTCTGCGGATAAATATCGTAGTTAAGGTTAACTTAGGTATATAGTTATGTTTCTCTGTGGGCGACACGTTCAGCAAATAGCGGATGGAAACTAAAAGCTCCCAAAAAGTGTGGACTAAGCTAGCATTTTCATCAAACCCTCATTTGATCTTGTTTGGTTTGGAGCGTGAATTCCTATCTGGAATTTAGATTCATCCATTAGGAATTGGAAGTCGATGAACATTTAGCACTTGGAAATATCTCTTTTGCACAAACTGACTTGCACCATATTTTTTTTTTATTATTATAAGCAAGTATTTGACCACGATCTCACCTGATGGTAAGTGACGATGCGGTCGAAGGTGATACATGCTTACTGAGATAGTACCTGTTCACTCTCGACTTGAAAAGACCCAAGTTATGACTATCGGGGAAGAGACCGGCCGGTAGAGAATTCCAGTCCTTGGCTGTTCGCATGATGAAGCATGAATCGAAGCGCTTCGTGCGCGCTGGAGGAATATCTACAACATAAGGATGGAATCCAACATACATCTAAACCCAGGTTAACGCGCTAACCCGTAGTTAAAGGCTTATTGCAAGTGGGCCTAAGAGAAATAAATCACTATTGGCTGCTAAATAAAAGCATTTTGACGACTGAAGGTTAATATCTCGGTCTCGTTAAAACCACTAAATAAATTAATAGTATGGAGTTGATGATGTTAGCGATACATCAAGTCCATACTTTTTTAGTTACAAAAAGAAACTAAAAACATGCTTAGAATCAATAGCTGATCCTGTGGGTGAAATATCATCACAACAAAGAGTCACGGGAAAAAGCTAGTCAACATTTAATTTTAATAAATGTTGACTAGCTTTTTCCCGCGACTTCTTATGTGAATAAACATTAACGTGTTAAGTTTTAAATAAAACTAAGTATATAGTATATCTATTGATTGATTAGTCAGGTAATTTCCATCTAATTGAAGAAAAGGACTTTACATTATTAAGTTAATACCCTCTTCATTGATTCAGCCTCGAAGAGTATTTACAGCACATTCCCTTGGGGTTAATGACAAGTGCGATTAAGCAGCTACGGAGGGCGACAAGGGTTAACCTTTGAACCTTATCAACACACGTAGCGCTGCCGGTTGTACCCGCGTGGCTGGATGTAGAGAGCAACAGAAGCGCCGGAGTTTAACTTAACAGCCACGCTTACTTACGTCATTTTTTTGTAAAGTTTGTTGAAAGTTACTGGCCACGTAAAAGGAATACTTGTCTAAATGTTGAAATTGGTTTCTTAGCTGTGGACCGCAAGAAACCTATTCATCCGCAAGTTCATCCGCGTTTTGGTACTTTTATCGAAGTTTTACAGACTTGAGGAGAGAGAAAACATTAAAAAGTCTTTCATCACCCTGCCTTTAACATGTGTGTTCATTCACTAAGCGATGTAGATACCTATGTGATATATTGGCGGCCCCGTTTCTGTGTTTGTAAATGTGAATTAACTCGCTCAGTTTGGTTCGTAATCCTTCATAGATACGGGAAATACGTAGACCTACGGTCGAAGTCAAAGAGCTGTTTCCACTTTTGCACCCTGTTCCGTTGTATTTAAGGCCCAAAAGTGTACATATCACTTTGACGTCTACTGTACTACTCGGTATGCGTCCGCATAAATCAGCGAAGATCACTCGAAGTGGAAATTCTGACAGTTTTTATAATGTGTGAAATTATGAGTATTTAGAAACAACAGCCCTGGTTCCTGGTTCAGCCTGGTAACGCGTTTGTAGAGTAGATATGCGGTCGCTTAAAAATGTGTTTATGCCATGTATTTTAAAATGTTGAATAATACCCTTGCCATTCAAAATTCAATTTAAAATATATATTTTTTATGTCGATGGTAGGCAAACGAGTTCACAGTCCACCTGATGGTAAGTGGTCACCGCGGCCCATGGACACCGAAATCCTTCGATCCCACATTAAGAAACCATAAGATCTTGAATGCGTTGCCTATCTTGAGGCCTAAGATGGAATGCCTCTGTGCCAGAAATTTCAATATACTTACCTAAACATGTCTTGGAAGATTAATCTATTACCAATGTTACGTCCTATGCATATAACTAACTACCTACTTCCGAATAGATCCGACTAAGTACATTATAATAGTACATTACAGACCTAGGGTGGTGAATTCGTAAATGTCCCAGATCGCAGGTTTCTGTGGCCCGAACCGAAGGTGAGGGCCATAAATGTGCGACCTGGGGCTTTACGAATTACCGCCCGTGGTTTGTCAAAAGTTTTACGTCTTGCCTTGGCCAAGAAGTGAGATTTTCTCTCCGCGTAGCGGGCAGAAAATCCCACTTTATGGCCAAGGGTGATGTAAAAGTTATGTACTTATTCATAGATGTTATTTAGGGGTCATCCACATATTACGTAATAGCGTGACTGACCCCCCCCCATGCCAAACGTGACATAGGGGGGACAGGTTCTAAAAGTCGAACTTTTGCGTGACGTAATATGTGGACGACCCCTTACTCATTATGCACATTAGGGCCCTCGCCCACGGCGACTTTTTGTAGCGATGCTGCCGCGCTACTCATATTGCTATATTTTTTTTTACTTTAAAGAGTAAAACCGGCCAAGTGCGTGTCGGGCCACGCGCAAAGTATAAGGTTCCGAAGTTGACGATGGCCACAGTACCTTTCTAAGCCTGTGGTATGACGTGCGCGCCCGACGCCCCTGCCGCTCGAGAAAAATCATTGGTTTTTTAATCGTTTCATAAGTTGGTCGACTATGACTCGTAAGTTTGTACAGCCTACTTAGCTGTGATAGTTTTCCTTTCAACTACGTTATATATGCCACAACCGTGATTTTTTTTCAGCCATCCAAATACCACCATTTAGCTAGTAGGGGGGGGGGGGGGGGACACGTGACTCTAACAAAAAATAGCACTTTAAAGCTTACTATTTCACAATATTTTTTTAATACTTATTCAACGATATGCCGCACCATGGGGTACGCAAGAAAAAAAATTACATGCCCACTTTACGAGTAGGGGAGTACCCTATAAAAAATATATTTCAAAATTTTATTGTACCACTTTGTCAGCGTAACTAATATGTATATTCATGCCAAATTGCAGCTTTCTAGAACTAAGCATCTCCGAGCAATAGTGCGGACAGACGGACCGGACGGACGGACGGACTGACATGGCGAAACTATAAGGGTTCCTTGTGGACTTCAGAACCCTAAAAAGGATAGCGATATGAGTAGCGCGGCAGCATCGCTACAAAAAGTCGCCGTGGGCGAGGGCCCTAAGTCGCTACCTACTTCTAAACAGATCCGAGCAAGTTTATAAAAGTTGTGTATTCATAGCAGTGAGCGGGAGCGCTCAAAATTCGTAATATTTATTCAAAGCAAACACTACCGTGGCTGAATTGATATTCAATCGCGTAATGTGTCGTATGAACCGAGCGAGCAGTGTTACCAGATGGTTAAAATTCCCAATAATTTTCGCAACTTTTGATCCACCTGCGTAGCATGTATGTTTGTAACTAAAGTAGGTAATCAAAAGACCATATTCGTAAATATTGATATTGTTTCTTAAACAACACTCTGAACATGACTTGTAGTTTGCATGAACGCAAAAATAATAAATAGTGCCTGAACGATTTTTGTATTTCAAAAAGACCGAATCCACTTACCGTATCCATCACAACAGCTTTTTTACGTCTCACTACTGGGCAGAGGCTTTCTCTAATCACGAGAGGGTTTGGGCTATAATAGTTCCCATGCGGGCTCGTGTACCTAGGTACCTTAAGTATACTGACGAGGTGCGACCCGGTTTTAAACCGCCGTCCCCCTGTGTTACAAAATCCAACCACGAGGCTCTTGTGTATGAACGTTGGTAAATAAGCTGGAACGTATATGTAACTTTTATGGAATTTATCAGGCAGTCTCTGGCAATACTGGTCGCGCAATTTGACGAGGCACCAGGTGCCGCGTCACTCCCGCACGTGTTCCCTGAATATTCCCTAAATGATGAGTAAGTGAATATGAATATATGGATACATCCAAGGATAAACGGGCGATGACGACTTGACGACGACTTACATGAATGTATTTTATGATAACGGTATTAAAGGACATTATTGATCTGCGTGAAATAATAGGTACTTTCAGTTCCATAATCTTTTCATACAAAATTAACCCATTTAGCAGGCTGATGGCAGTATTGGCAGATTATTCTAGTTATAAAGGTTCAATTTCAATTCAATTCCGATGATACTATACATATAGATGGTTATAGTTATAGAAGTATTGAAAAACTGGTGTGACCCGTGGAAAACCCGTTCCCATTGAAATATCGGGATAAAAGTATCCTAGGATATCCTGGGAAATAACATAGCTATGTTATTTCCCAGGGTCTCAAACTATCTTCATACCAAATTTCATCCAAATCGGTCCCGTTGTTGCGACGTGAATGAAGGACAAACAAACAAAGAAACACACTTTCACATTTATAAATATTAGGTATGGATAGTATGGATTTAGTAAAATATTGTGCCCCTTAAAAATTCAACGCGCTTCGTACTGAAGCGCACGGGTGCAGTATTTCAAAGTGTTAGACACTAAGAACTTGCCTGTAATAATGGAGCAGGTTGCGTTCCGCCATTACGAGCCGAGCGTCTTAAGTATATTTGTATGGCTTGTAAATCTACTAGCTGAATAGACTCTAGGTGTAATGGGGAGTATGGCTTTTGATTACGTTCTCTTGTGCTACTTCGTATATTTTCAGATCTCTTAGCCTTAAAATTACTGATCGCAAAGTACTCAGTTATCGTTTCCGTGGCAAGTGCATGTAAAAATAAATAGTACCTACTCAGCATAATTGATTTCTTATTTATACTTACCTACTTCTGTGTAAGGTAAGTATTCAACTTTTTTTAATACATATAGCATTTTACATCACCCTTGGCCGTAAAGTGGGATTTTCTGCCCGCTACGCGGAGAGAAAATCTCACTTCTTGGCCAAGGCAAGACGTAAAACTTTTGACAAACCACGGGCGGTAATTCGTAAAGCCCCAGATCGCATATTTATGGCCCTCACCTTCGGTTCGGGCCACAGAAACCTGCGATCTGGGACCTTTACGAATTCACCACCCTAGGTCTGTAATGTACTATAAATGCTTTGCGTGCTCTCTTTTCATAGCCGATTCCTTTTTCAAAGCGGGATAAGGTAAGTACATTACTCAGGTATGTATTTAGGTAGGTACCTATACGTGGCGTAAGCGTAGCAGCGAACTACTTATTTGAATTAATACACACTTCACTGTATACCCGTTATACTTTTTATAATGTAAATGCACACCGGAAAACTCGTGTCGTCATTAAAGTTAACATAATCATCATCCGTCGATTTATTTTACGCGTGAAATCAAAACGCGCTTTTTCATCATTCAAATTTAAACACCACCTTCATTTGCATGGATTATTCGCAATATTCCTACCGAGCCTATGGAGTTTAGAAAATATATTTTGGGGATTCTGATTTATGTTTGAGAATAGAATTGCAAATACGAGGTACAATCAGCGCGCGCAGCTGGCACCACGGATTTCCATAACGGGTGTCGGGTGTGATTTTAGCCGGCGGATTGTTGGGTAGAAGGAAAAGACGCTCAACGAATGTCCCCTTAGATTAAAGCCCGAGTCACCGAATGCGTCTGAAGCACGTCGACGGCTCGCCTGCATCTCTATAGCTTTATTTCTCGTAAGCCCTGTCACACCGCTTGCGCGCCATCCGCAGCGCGTCTGTACGCTGCAGCTACGTTGGCACAAACGCCGCCGAGCAATGCGAGACCTGTTAGAGTCGTAGAGAGCAGAGCGAGACGGCAATATAGCTTTATCGCATGCAATGGTTACAAACCATGGAGGTAATATGTCAAATGTTACAGTGACATTGACACTATTGTATGGCATGTCAAAAATGGCGACCAATGCGGCGACGCGCCGCCGAGATCTCACCAGCCCTCGGTGTGACAGTAACAGGAGTGTTGCGCGGCTCGCGCACTTCACACGCGCGTAGATGCTGGCGAGCTGGCGACGTGCTGCAGACGCATCCGGTGTGACCCGGGCTTTACAAGGAATTCAGTTTTGAATTTTCACTTGACATTTTATATACATTTATAGATAGTGACTTATAAGATCAGACGAGCAAGTGCGCCCGGGTGGGGTATAATTGTGTCTACCATAAATATATATCGATAACTATAAATATTACTCAACGAAAGATATCATCGATACATGCAAAATGTATTCTCGTTCGAGTAAACAAACTCATTTCCTATCTATGGACGACGAAATGAGACTTCTTTGGACTCTGATGGGAAACCATACATTACATATAAGTAGAAGTTCGTTGTTCCGGATGAGATAAACAAGGCTTCTTCCACGTGATTTATTCGCAAATGATGATAATCTGATAGTCTATAGGCGCAATGTCGTATATCCGCAGCGGATATTTGATATGTGGGATGACCTAATCCCCTATAGAAGTATTCTCTAGAACTTTTTTGTTTGACAACATAAAAGTCATACATAAGATATAAACCATATAGGTAACTAGCTTTTCCCCGCAACTTCGTATGCGCAGAAATATTAAAAAGTAAAATCCCGATGTTTCCCGTTCCCGTGGGAATTTTGCAAAATTATTTCTTATTGAATGCATAACATCTACCTGCATGCCAAATTTCAGCCCGATCCGTCCAGTGGTTTGGGCTGTGCGTTGATAGATCACTATGTCAGTCAGTCAGTCACCTTTGAGTTTTATATATTTAGATAAATAAATAAAAATAGGGTCAGGTTACTAATTTACTTAATTGAAATTAAAACTGACATTAACTAACACCGCTTCGATCAATATTAAATAAACTAGCTCCTGCCCGCGAATTTCTCCGCGTGGAATTGGTAATAGCGTTCCCGGGGGAACTATGCGTTTTTCCGGGATAAAAAGTAGCCTATGTTGACCAGTGATATAAACTATCCAAATACCAAATTTTGTTGCAATCCGTCCAGTAGTTTTCGAGTTAAATCCGGACATACATACATACAGACAATTTTTCAACACACCAATGAAGTAGGAAACATGACATGTATCTACGTTAGGCCGGGTCCATACGAAGTATTATTTATGTCTATGGTATAGTGCCCTCAACTTGATAGTTTGTTTTAATTTTCAAGTTTCAAACGTGACTCCTTCTACACACTTATTATTAGTACTTAGTATCGATTAGAACTATTAATTTGTTTTTTTTTTCTTTTGTTTCTATTATTTGACGCAATGTGTAATGGCCCCTCTTTAAAAAATACAATTATTCACTCTTCAGTCTGTTTATTATTGAAGCTTTCTCCACTTGGAATTCAATTCTCTACAAAAACAGGCCCCGGGCGATCTTCCACGCAGTAATAAGTTGCGATTACGTTCCCAATAAATAAAAGAGAAGAGATATCTTTATTACGTAACTTATCTTTCTGTCTTACGCCTACGTAGATAATACTTACAATCAAACGGGCTACGAAAGGTGAACGTAGGTTTTTTTGTTCCTTTTCGTACTCCTCTACCTACTGTTAAACCTCGGTTATTCATTCATGAACAGCTTTATAAGAATCAACATGCACATCAGTGTTCAGAATACTACTACTACTACAGCCTATTTGCGTCCCACTGCTGGGCACAGGCCTCCCCTCATCATGAGAGGGTTTGGGCTATAGTCCCCACGCGGGCCCAGTGCGGATTGGGGGTTCAGAATAGCTTAAAAGTAATTCATATTTTTAATTCTACATTCTCATTTACTTTTTAATTATTTTTTCTATGCAAAATCAATTTATAAATCACAATTTTTAAATTCTGATGTAACTATAAATAATCAATTGGGTAATGAATTCATTAATTAATAAAATAAACTTGTATATTTGCGAAAATAATAACAATGTTTAAATCAATTTAATATTATTCTTCAAAATTTTATTATAATTTAGAATGTATGCTTAAATCGAAACGTACTTTTTCATTTGTATGGCAACAATCATTCATCTTTCAAATCAATAATCGGTCATTCACATATCTCCTCTGTTCTCTAACGGTTGTAACGATTTTCATAAATTTCTCTTTTTCCAAATTGGCTATGGGTGAAAAATGACAATGTGCTCGATTATTTTTTTAAGGATAGGAATAACCTTCCGTATCAAGAGAAAAAAATCTCAGAATTTTCCGCGCCGTAGATTCTGCGTAAAAAATAAAATTGGTTTTGCGTTATGACGATTGAAATAAAGGTGTTTCCTTGGTCCAAGTATGCAGCACTACTTCTTGAAAAAAAGTGTTGACACTATTGACATTATTGATTTTTTCAAGAAGTACTGCTGCATACTTGGACCAAGGAAACACCTTTATTTCAATCGTCATAACACAAAATCAATTTCTTTTTTTTACGCGAAATCGACGACACGGAAAATTCTGATATTTCTTTCCCTTGATACCGAAGGTTATTCCTATCCATAAAAAAATAATCGAGCACATTGTCATTTTTCACCCATAGCCAATTATGCCCGCAAAATACAGTCCACTATTTTATTGAAGACCATACATATTTGCAAGACTCACTGGAGTACAGATCTTTACAATCAGTCTGATTGAAAAGTCTATAAGTAACGTACTCACAAAATGAACAAGTGTGAGTGTCGTTATACCCCAAAACAGTATTGTACCTACTCCGTAATGTTTTTTAAGTTCTGTGACCTAATTTTAAATACGGCCTGCCACACAATAAGGAGGGGTGTTTTAAGTTGGACATGTGTATCTGTTTGTCTCTGTAGCTTCGTAGTAGTTCTGATTCGAATCCCGCTAGGGGCAAACAGTCATGGATGTTAGTACCTACTTATATGTATATGTAGTTACCTGGGCAACTGAGCTTCGCTCGTGTGAAAATAGTTATAAATGTTTGTATTAGATAAATTAATAAATATACAAGCCTAGCGAGTTTAAAGCAGAAGACGTATTTATCTATAAAATGTATAGGTATTTTTTTTTAAACAATAATATATGTCTAGCATCCACAAGTAGGTACCCACAAGCATTGTTTAAGTTTGGGGTAAAGTCATTTTGAGTGAAATGTGTTCAAAGATATTGAATTTTATTTGATTTGTCCACAGAATGAGGCGCGTGGAGGGCGGGCGTGATGAGCGCGCCCGAGCCGGCCGTGCTCGAGGCGCTGCGCGGGCGCACCCAGCACAGCGCCAAGTGGCCCGGCCCGCGCGCATGCAAGATCTACGTCGCCTCTGTCTACAATGGTATCCATTCTTATATTATAAATGCTAAAGTAACTCTGTCTGTCTGTTACCTCTTTTATCATGTCATTAGTATAGGCAAACTAGCGCACAGCCTACCTGATGGTAAGTGGTCACTGCGGCCTATGGACACTGAAATCCTATGGTCACCCATTAAGAAACCATAAGATCTCGAATGCGTTGCCTACACTCTGAGGCCTAAGATGGATTGCTTCTGTGCCAGAAATTTCACCGGCTGCCTTAACCCCCTACCGGAACAACAGTGCGAGAACTGCTATTTGGCGGCAGGTTAGCGGGGCAACACGGTGGTACCACCCCGGATGGTCCTAGCACCAGGCCCTTACCACTAGCTCTTCACGCTTAAATCGCAGGACCGATTTAGATGAAATTTGGTACGAAGATAGTTGTAGTCCTGGGTCCCGGGGATGGACATAGGCTTTTTTATCCCGAAAAAACGCATAGTAGGTAAGGTAATGATTTTCGTCCTCCAAAAGTGATAGCTACTTAAATGATATAGCGCATCCTAAAACTCTACCAAAGGTTGAACAGTGTTGATAAAGTATCTTGTTGTAGATTTCCGCGAGGAGAGAAGACAGATTCTGGAGCTGGTCGGGCCGGAGCTGCAAGCCACCTACGATGACCGGCATATCGAGGTTAGGCTTTAGAACTTAAAAATCTACTAATGAACTGAATAGCTTAAATTTACAGTATACAATAAAAGAAATTCTACTTCTACTTCTACTTCAACATTTGCCACACCTACAGACTACATATTTACTCGTGCTGGCGTTCTGTGGCCACTGTCGTCCCCAACAGGAGTCAAGCGTGAGTCTATGTATGTATGTATTAGTTAGTGGAATAACTTACAAGTAAATATCTAAACCATTTTGAGATTTTTGCAATCGCTATGAGGAAGTCTAATGGCCGATGCAACACCGACACCTTACCTACCTACTGCAAAACATACCTACCTACACATTCTGACATCTACTTCCATATAAATTTCCTTATCACGGTAGGTAGTGTACCATAAATCCCTTACTGTGTACCTCTGTCGTTTGTGAATAAATAATCACAGACGGTACAATATTAATCGTCGAGGTTTGAAGGAAAAGGGCGGCCCTAAGCAGGACTGAACCCGCAATAATTCCTTGCACGACCGCAAACCCGCTCTTTCAATTAGTCACCCTTTGCCTTGATCTTAATCAATGCTTAATAAATTGTTTAAATACTTAATTAAGAAGTTCTCTCAAGAATTAATAATTCGATTTCAAAAAGTTTGCTATCGCAGTTTCTTTGCTTTATTTTACAAATCTCAAGGGTTGAAAGCTCAGCTTTCACCTTTGAGTACAATGAAAAATATATTGGGGGAACCTACACTAAACTTATAAAGCAAGTCACCGGCATGCAAATCTCCAATCTGCACTCGGCCCGCATTGAGAAAACAAATTCACAAAATTAAATAGGACCATTTTGTTTCGTTTAATCAAAACCTTTGTCGCGTAATTATTCATATAAACTTTCCACACAGTGCAGGTACTCCGAAATCTTGCTGAGAAAAAAAACCACGAAACCGACCGTACCATAAATGTATAAGCCTCCATATTTTAGCTCTTAAGTTTCCGGCTCTCATTCATATACAGCCTTTATTTAAGCATCAGGCCCGAAGTTGCGAACTCCGGGTAACCCACGCAAACAACTTGCTGCGGGTGTCTTCCGCTACCTCGTTTCACGCAAGCCTGGCTAAACAGGGATTGTCAAATATTATACCGACCTATATTCGGCGGTTTAAATGTACATCAACAAGAGAGTTGTTTGGGTTTAATATCGGAACGTCTACACGTTTCGGAATTAGGTATTAACGAGTCGGTTCCCTCACCCCAACCCCAAATGGAGTAATTTTCTATTAGGTTAATTTAGTGGTTATTTACTAGTTAATACTCGTATCGTATTTGTCTAAGAGTGTGAGTACCTAGCCGAAAATCTAGATAAGGTTTATAGCAAAATTTGTGGTAAAATACAATTATTAACATGGCATGGCATGTCAGCATTTCACAGCTAAACTGCTGAACCGTTTTTTATAGTAAATTTTAGTATGGGGAGTTATAGAAAGCTGGAAAGGTACTTCTGATGGTGAGTCGTCTCCGTCACTTATTGGCGATTCACCTGGGGTTTCACCTGTTGAAGCGAGAAATCGGTGGAAGCGAGTAGCATAGGACCGGTCTGAGTGGTGAGACTTTGGGGAGGCCTATGTACAGCAGTGGACGTCTTTCGGCTGAAATGATAACCTGGGTTTTATTGATATTGGTAGGTATGTCTACAGAGTATTTTCTTCATAAAATGTATCTTTTTCTCGTACTTAAATGTAGAGTTGTAAACACGGCATCACCTGATCACGAGATCAGCCCGAAATGTTCGCATCGCGTGAGCGGCATCGTAATTTAGGGACCAAAAACTTGGGCTGTACCTGCAATAGACACAGTCACGGGATCGTAGGCGAAAATAAATAACGCTCTATTTTTTTAACAATTTATATGGTTTTTGATCATTAATTCATTTTTGAATATATGACAGGATAAAGTACATATTCGATATTCTAGTCCCCCTCACCCTGTCACAAGTCTTTAAAAGTGGAAAACGGCTCCGCAGTGCAACAGCGAATTAAGTTTTATCATCATTTGTTGCAAAAAGGCAACTAATTCTGAACAATATGAACTAATTATCATGCCAAATAAATCGCTGGTTACAAATATTGAACTTGTAATACTAAACCGCTAAAGTTGGAGCTCAGGGTTGTCAGTCAGATTCAGCCAAACTTCGGCCAGGCGTACTCGTACTCGTAAATGGATAGAGGTTCTCTGCACACAACTGCACACAAACTTCGAGTAGGCTGCACTCTCGGTGATTCATTTAGGATAGCCTGTGTGGAGAGGCCTTTGACGGTTCTGTAAACTGGACTTTGATTTAAGATCAATGTGAACTCGCTATCTGAAGATAATTAACCATACAATTGATAGAGGTTGTGTACCTCTAACACTTGATACCAATAAAATACAGTAGAATGTTGAAATGCACCTGATTGTTTTAAGCAGCGTCAGTAAAGAGCGATCTAATCTAAATATATAAAACTCAAAGGTGACTGACTGACTGACATAGTGATCTATCAACGCACAGCCCAAACCACTGGACGGATCGGGCTGAAATTTGGCATGCAGGTAGAGGCTATGACGTAGGCATACGCTAAGAAAGGATTTTGCGAAATTCTTACGGGAACGGAAAAAAAACGGGATTTTACATTTAATATTTCTGCGCATATACGAAGTTGCGGGGAAAAGCTAGTCAAAGATAAAAAGAAAATCCTTCTCTATGATTCGTATTCAAATTATCAATTCCAATAAATATAAAGCCTCGTTCCTGCTTCGTAAAACAGCTTACTATATGCCAAACTACTGGTTGCAAGTCCTCTCAACTAATCCAATAACTACGATACCGTACCGTTAGTTCAGGCAGTAAAAGTTAAAAGCCCATGGAAACTGGAATTTACATATTAGTGCAATAAAGTCGGTATTGCAATGGAACTCCGAGAATAACTTTTGTAATGGCACGCTCTGAATAGGATATCGAGGGGTAGGGGGTAGTTGAAATGAGATATTGCATTTAAAACTATTCTTGCATTCTGTGGGCTTGGAGAACATCCATTTTAGTCGGTACGATTTTCGCTTTTCGTTATCAAAAATGTGAAATTTTTCCGTTGCGATATGATGTAAGGATATACTCAAAGGTTGGCAACGCATTGGCAATTCCTTTGATGTTGCACACATCCGTGGGCGACGAAATCTACCACAACCCCCAATCAAGTAGCTCGTCTGTTCTGACCCTCTGTCACCGCAGTCGACTGCCAGCTCATAGCTTTAATCGTGCGTTCCTGACGCTGGCTAAACCCCAAACCAGGATCAACGTCAGAACTTTTAAATATCTAGTTCGAGACTACGTTTGTGGACCACATCATTGTTCAAAAGTAACAAATCAGTTTACCAACGTAAATATTACGCCCTTTCCCATAGCGGTAGGCAGAGACTAGATTCCATGGTTCCTCTCTCGCCTCTTCAACTTTCATTCCATTCCGCAAACCTTACATGTCAGTCTGTTTAGAGTAAGTACTTTTAAACTATTCTCTACCTACACAATGAGTGCGTGTGTAGATCATATTGAGTTTTAGTATGAGTACCTTTTTACCGGACTGCTACAGAAGGCGGATTATGTTTTTCAAGTGTATCTACGTATGTATCTATGTATCTATATTTTTGGCAAGCCCTGCAGCTTGTTGCATTTGAGGTTAAGAGGGAGATGTTGTTGAATTCGTCTTGATTGAGAGAGTGACACCGGGAATATCAAAAGGTGCAGGTTTTTTTAATCGACTTATTTCGTCCCTTAAATAGATTTGCGATTTATTTATCCTGTCATCATGCCTATTTCGCTGCTCACTGGTCAACCGGCTACATGCTCACGTCCTTTCAGATCGAGTTTCTGGACATGCACTACGGGACGGACGGCGCAGATGAAACCAGCCCCGCGATGCTACGTCATCATCTCCAGGAGATACGGTGCTGCAATGAAACCTCCAAGGCTGGATACTTCCTCGTAAGTCCTAAGTGCAATACTTTTTGTACCTTGACAATGTAGAAGAGAGAATTAATCTTATATCTTTATATCTGTATATAAAAAGGCCCTGGTGGTTTAGTGGTTCGACTTACCGCCTCTCATGCCTAAGTTTACTTATCTGCAAAATTCAATTTGAATTTACTACTGAGCTTTTCGGTGAAGGAAAACATCGTGGGGAAACCTGCACGCATGCGGAGTAATTCAAGGATATGTGTGACGGTCCCAATCCGCGCTGGTCCCGCGTGATGACCGGATTTCAGCAGTGGGACGTTAATAGACTCTTGTGGTTGTGGAAATACATAAACAAATACAGAGAGACGGACATATACAATGTACCTAATCAGCTTCAGAAGTGAGCTTTGTTAAATAAATTTCCATGTTCCTATTGGTAAAATTGTGATTGCCACTTGGTTTGGAAATCGATTCAGTGCCATTGTTGTTCTTTACTTTACGAAATTGAACCTTGAATTCCATAAAGAACCAAAGTGAAAGTGGCAATCATTATTTACTCGCTGTTCTCCTATTCCAAGTAAAACCATGATTACCTACAATAAAAACGAAATTCTCCAATGGTTGAATTTAAATTCCTTCAGAAGTACCATTAAATAAGTCTAGGAACAAAAAGCAAAAGGCAATAAATATAAACTTTGGACCCGCGAAAATAAAGCCTGCTTTGTCACTTGAGCTCCGTCCTCCAAAAATAAGATTAATTTAAATGAGACGGACTAAGTAAGTCGAAGTGACTGAATTCGGAAATTAAAAAATAACAAAGGGTTTAAATTGCCGGTAAAATGGACCGTAACATTTTAAGCGGTAGCAAATGAGACATATTTTTATTAATATTTTTTTAAAGAAGTTCACAACATTTTCTTGACGGCTTAACTTTATGGGCATTTTTCATAGTAATTATTTTTGTTATTTTAATGGTTTTTAAGTTTATACAGTAAGTACATTGATCCCGATGATTTGTTTATTGATGTAGACTCGCAGACAGGCAGACGGCCCACCTGATGGATAATGGTCACCGTCGCCTAAAGGCATTTTTAATACAGGTGCTCAAAAAGTAAACATTTCGATACATCATTTCCGAACGAGCGTTTTTGTTTTTTGACAGCTAGTGACCGAACCTAAAGTTGTTTTTTACGAACTAGTGCGTACAGTTTTTTGAGCTTTATTCTGTTCTTTTATTTATTTATTCCTTTTTTCGCAAATGTATTAAAAAATGTCGTTCCTAGTTTTAACGCTCACTTTCGCTCGCGCCAACATAACTAGGAACTCGTGATAAAATGACAAACTTTTCGCACTCGCATTAAAATATACTATTACAACACCAGAGGCGTAACCTGCATTGCTGGACCGCTGGACCCTAAAGAGGGAGTCTAATGTTGCAACTGCAAGTTTACTTTGCCAAGACGTCTAGACCGTTGACTACTGTTGATTACCATCTATTACTTTACTTAGGTAGTAATAATAAGTCTGTTGTGTATAGGTATGTATGGATGTCTGGTTTTAACTCGAGAGCTAGTAATTAGGCGGATTGCCACAAGATTTGCTAGGGTCAACAAATAGGTAGACAATTTCTTATACTGAAAAAACGTACGGTTCTAGAACTAGCGGAGGATGTCACTAGCGGGCATGTGAACAAGCGGACAAAAGTTGGTTTTAAATTAAGTTGTAGTTCAAAACATTTCCGCTGTTCCCAACTATAAGAAACAGTTTAGATAAAAGTAACTCGACCTTTTAACTATAAGTACTTTTTTTTTCATAGTGCCTCATCGGCGGCGATGCGTCATCGTACCTGCCAGTCCTCCCGTTTTCCATCAAGGAGGAAACCTTCGAGGAGCTAGTCAAGGGAGACTCGCCACAGGCGGCGTTGGTGCAAGCCTGCTACCGGCTGCACGTCGACAGCGTTTATCACCTAGAAGGAGATGATAAGTGGTAAGATGTGAGGTCTTACAACATTCCGCCTAGACCGCGTGAAAAGGTGGTTATTTCTATGTTCTAATCTACAACACGAGGCGCGGTCCCAGACCGAAATTTGGGGGGGTCATGTTAAGATTGGGGGGGGGGGGGGGTCATGAGTCACATATTTGCTAAAACGGCCATTTTTAGGGTTCCGAACCTCAAGAGGTAAAAACGGAACCCTTATAGGATCACTCGTGTGTCTGTCCGTCCGTCTGTCACAGTCGATTTTCTCCGAAACTACTGGACCGATTTAGTTGAAATTTGGTGCATATATGTAAGTTTGTGACCCAAAGACGGACGTGTAACAAAAATAAATGAATTTTAAACATAGACTCTATTTTTGGGGGCTAAATTTAAAAAAATATGAATGAAGTTTTTCAAACTATATCGTGTGACATATCAAATGAAAGTACTTCTTATGAGGATCTCAAATATATATATATTTTTATTTCTTGCTGGTCAAAACTTTTCGAGTTATTAAGGAAAATAGGCGAAAAATGACCATTCCCCCCTCTTATCTCCGAAACCACTGGACCTGCAATTTTGGAAAACATACGGAGGATAGTTATTGACCTATATATTACAGAAAAATTATTAAGAAGTCAATGGTATTTGAAATCATCACCCCCACGACTCCCCCCCCCCCCACCCACTGGCGCGTGTCATTGTGGTGGTTCTAGAACCACCACAATGACACGCGCCAGTGCCGTCGGCTCTGCATATTGTTTCGTTATCATTTAGTTACGTACCTATAGCTACTAAGTATGTAGTACTAAAAACTCAACAATGAAATAATTGTACCTATTTACTGGATGGTGGTCGTATTTTGATGTTAATCGATTCTTTAAACGAGGAAAGTCATTCATAAACAAAACAACAACAAACATTTTTTGAAACAAAAATGTTTTTTCTTCACTGGCGCTAATTGATACTGCCGTCAAGATTGTTTATGCTAATAAGGCAGTATCTTTTTAATTAAGTTCGGGGTTTGATGTAAATTGGTCCTTATTAAATTTTTGTATTGTGAAAAGTTTGATGCAGATGCTTATTTTCATTCGATGATAAAATATCATTGACCTATAATAACATATGGACGAACAGTGCCTAACAGAATATGTCAAAATATATGGAGCAAACTGACATTAGAAAATACGTTCCAATATGCTAATAACGCCTCTTTATAACGAAGGCCAAACGGGTGCCCGAAATATTCGGGCACCCGTTTTGACGGGGCCATTTTTCTCCGGCTGATTGTGAATTATGGAGTGTGGAATGTGTCTTGGTAAGGACTTAAGGAGCGCAATCTTATATGGCGAAACAGTTGCACACTGCCAATACATAATATTATATCGGATATCTATCGCTACTCTAATTTTGAAAACAAATGCTAAAACTAGTCATAGATACTTTTAAAGCATCCTTTTGTATAACGAGGGCTTTTCATCGTGAGGTATTATTCATCAGGGGTGGAGTCGGTTAAAAAGCTATTGTACACAAACTATTCAGAACTTTCCCGGTGACGCGCTTGAAAGATCGCTGGCGCTAAATAGAGAGAACGCGGTTTATGGTACATATTTTATACGATAGGTACCATCCTATGAATAAATAGGTACTTCAAATTGGAAACTTGGTCAGTGCTTAGGTATTTTAATTTTGACAGTTTGCCCGAACAGTTCGGGCACTGTTCGGGCACCCGTTTTGACGGGGCCATTTTTCTCCGGCTGATTGTGAATTATGGAGTGTGGAATGTGTCTTGGTAAGGACTTAAGGAGCGCAATCTTATATGGCGAAACAGTTGCACACTGCCAATACATAATATTATATCGGATATCTATCGCTACTCTAATTTTGAAAACAAATGCTAAAACTAGTCATAGATACTTTTAAAGCATCCTTTTGTATAACGAGGGCTTTTCATCGTGAGGTATTATTCATCAGGGGTGGAGTCGGTTAAAAAGTAGTACAATAGTACACAAACTATTCAGAACTTTCCCGGTGACGCGCTTGAAAGAGCGCTGGCGCTAAATAGAGAGAACGCGGTTTATGGTACATATTTTATACGATAGGTACCATCTTATGAATAAATAGGTACTTCAAATTGGAAACTTGGTCAGTGCTGGTATTTTAATTTTGACAGTTTGTCTATGTAGACAGTTATCGGTAGCCTAGAGTGGTTAGACCTACCGCCTCTCGTGCAGAGTGTCGGGGGTTCGAATCCGGCTCGCACCTCTGAAATTATTTATGTGCGAAATTCAATTTGAATTAGGTGAAGCTTTTAGGTGAAGGAAAACATTGTGAGGAAACCTGCACGCATCTGCGAAGTAAGATTTGTGTGAAGTCCCCAATCCGCATTGGGCCCGCGTGGGGACTAAGCCCAAACCCTCTCTTGATGAGAGGAGGCTTGGGCTCGGCAGTGGGCCGTAAATTAAGCTTTTCGAAGCCTTCATATTAGAATAAAGTGTTCAGTCAGGCACCAATCATGTGAATATAACGTTACATGTTAATCAGTAAAGATAGAACTAAAACTATTCATGATAGGTACATTTTATTCATGTTAAAATTGATAAAAGTACGCCTTAGCTTAGACACCTTGGTGTCGGTCGTCGGCAGTGCATGGCAACTTTAGGTATTCTTGAGAATTGGCGACAGGCAACGCTACTTCGTAAACACCCTCATATATTACCACTCGTTTAATTTTATCGCTTGACGTCCCGCGCCGCCGGTCTCTGGAAGGCGCATTATTAATTTTGCTGACACTGCCTAATGGATTTTGATAAGATTTTGTAATAAGTACTTATGTTTTTATTAAACACACTATCACCGGGACTTAATCGCGTAAAAACTATTTATATTTTACCTCGACGTTTCGGCCGCGATGCAACGGCCGTGGTCACGAGAATACTCAACGTCGAGGTAAAATATAAATAGTTTTTACGCGATTAAGTCCCGGTGATAGTCTGTTTAATATGAGTGTGTATCGCAAAAGTTTGAGACAATGTACTTATGTTTTTGTTAGGTATATTGATTTTTATAGTTGGAATCTTGTAGTATTGTAAAATTCTTTTTTCAAATTAGTTTGGTATAACTCAATTGTTCAAAAGATGTGTTCACCTTACTTAATAGGGGCATATAGAAAATTAATGCTTCTACAATTTAAAACTGTAATTTGTTATTATGTGCTCTGTTGATGTCGCGTATAAATAAATGAATAAATAAAATATTTACTACCCCGGTATTCCCACGGAATCGGAATTTCCACAGCACCCCTCTAGTTTCGTACCTAATTCAAAATAGGTAGGTAAGTACGTTTTGACGTGAATCGCCTTTAAAATCACAATAAAACACACGGATTACAAGTCAGAAAAGTGGAATGTCACATTTCGTCAGTAATTGGTAAGTACGTAAGTAAGTAATTTTTATTCATATAAAAATCATTACATTTTGAACATGCACAATATCGTGCCAAACTGCAATACAGTTTGTCGGCACTGGTATTATCCCGTCTGGACTACTTATTAGTCCTATAAACATGATTGTAGTGTCATAATTTCGGTCATATAGTCAGCTCGAAGTTATGGCCTTAAAAAATTTAATATCACGGACAAACGGGGTCGCGGAAACCAACGTTTCATGATAAAACTAATGGCCACAGTCACAGTCATTTTTTATTTCGAGTTCATGTACCTATGGAAAATCTCGTGATTAAAATTGTACATTTTACGAGTATGTAATGTTGGTAGGTACCTATATAGTTTATTCTCACTTTTCTAATATTTAAAGTAAAGTACTTAGTCATAATACACACAACTAGACATAGATTTAATCTTAAAATATATCGCCAGGTCATTAGTCATAACAGACTGACAGGAAAATATTTCATTTCCTCGTCTCGCCTCAAAAGAATATCCTCAAGTAGGTACGGAAGGGGAAAGCAAAACTTTTACACTCTATCTACTACTACTACTACTACAGCCTATTTGCGTCCCACTGCTGAGCACAGCCCTCCTCTCGACACGAGAGGGTTTGGGTTATAATCCCCACGCGGGCCCAGTGCGGATTGGGGACTTCACACACATCTCATTCGCTCATAAGTAAACTTAGAGGTGCGAGCCGGAATCGAACCCCCGACCCTCTGCATGAGAGGCGGTAGGTCGAACCACTAGGCCACGACGGCTTTTTAGAGCTATATATTTTACGCTCTATCTAGGCTATGACAATTTATAGCCGTTTCCTCGGAACGAGATCCGGACACTCAGTAGCCTCGTAAAATAAATAATTTAGAGGATGGAAGGAGCCTACCTTGCACATAAATATTGCTACACCTGAAGGGGCTGGGTTATCGTTTGTCGAGGGACGGATATCCATTGGCGGAATGAACGTCTATTCAATTTTATTTCCATTATTGTTGGCAGTTTTCGGGAAGAAGGTATAAGCTCTATTATTGCGTTCGTAGACGTGCCAATTTCAATATGAATGATATTTTATACCTAAGCGAGTTTAGTTGAGTTAATCATCGGGTTTGGACCAAATGTTGAAAGGAAAGATAACATAATATTTACACATTTCCTTACTTTGCTTAGTAGGACTCTACTTCTGTTTATTCTTTGTGACGAACTGACGTTTACCACCTTATATGACTCACAACTTTTAGATTAGAGTAATCGTAATGACTTTCAGTAAATAATTTAACATCACCCTTGGCCGTAAAGTGGGATTTTCTGCCCGCTACGCGGAGAGAAAATCTCACTTCTTGGCCAAGGCAAAACGTAAAACTTTTGACAAACCACGGGCGGTAATTCGTAAAGCCCTAGATCGCATATTTATTTATGGCCCTCACTTTCGGTTCGGGCCACAGAAACCTGCGATCTGGGACATTTACGAATTCACCACCCTAGGTCTGTAATGTACTATTCTACTATTCTTACCTACTGACAAAAATATTTTTCACCTCACTGGCTCGAAAGTGGTCGTTTTGCAGCTTGATATCCGAGCGCAAAAGTTGTTTTTATCCGCTAGCGTGGAAAGTGTTTTTGAAATTAGAACGACGCATGACGCCACTGTCACAATAAAAAAACTACGACACGTTCTGAAACGCAATTCGTCGTGAGAGTTTTATTAAAATAAAGGTTCAATTTACTTAATATCATCATTAATAAAATTATATTAATAATACACCGTTTCAGATGTATTTTCACTATGTTTTATCACAAAAATACTTAAATATGTGTATATTTTAACTGTATTCAATGAATAATTGAATCTTGAAGTACGAGTAGGAGTGATTTGGAACGCCACCTCCGGAAAAAATAAATAAAAAAAAAGTTTTCGATTGCTGGTTTTGTAATTTAGAATACCTATACGAAGTAATAAAGAAAATATGAGCGATTCTAGCGATGAAGATACGAATTTAACTCCTTCAGAGTTAGCACAAACTGTACGCGACGCCGAACTAAGTCTTCTTCCCGAAAAATCGCGCGTGAGGTGAAAAATTTTGTGTTGCGCTCAGCAGCAAAGTCGTTTGCTGTCTCGTGCCTTGAAACCCCCGTTACACTCAGGATTCTATATTTGAACCACTCGCTTCGCTCGTGGTTCAACCCTAGAATCCTTCGTTCTCGGGTCTCAATCACGCACTCACAGCAAACAACAACTTTGCAGCCTTGCATAACAAATAACTATTACTTACTTACTAGAGATAATAGTGAAATTCAACACCATTTCTCGCACCGCGAACAATCACCCTCATTTTGACTGTATACGCTAAAGCTCGTAAGCTTTACAACTAATTTAAAATATTAATTGGGTGAGCAGGAACGGAAATTTAATTATGTCGCGCGCATTCGAGATTTTATCAAATGACGTCGCCTCGCTGTGTTGACGTCGCGCTGGGAAATACGCACCAAAATTAATTTAAGCCGTATTTTAAACAATTATACATCTAATAAGTATTAAAAACAATGTCGGTTAACATTTTATTAGGTACTAGCTTCTATACTCAAATTCGCCCGCGTGAAACACTATGCGTTTTACCGGGATAAACACTAGCCTATGTCATTTCCCGGGGGCTCCAACTATCACCATACCAAATTTCATCCAAATTGGTTCTCATTGGTCATTGGTTGGCATTTATAATACTAGCTTCTGCCCGCGACTTCGCCCGCGTGGAATTCGGTTATCGCGTTCCCGCGGAAACAATGCGTTTTCCGGAATAAAAAGTATGTTCTCGGGACTCCAACTATCTCCATGCCAAGTTTCATCTCAATCGGTCAAGCTGTTTTAGCGTGGAGAGATAACAGACATACAGAAAGACAGAGTTACTTTCGCATTTATAATGTTAATATGGATATGGATTTATTGTGTAAAAAGTGACAGCTTTTCTGAAAGTTCTTTTTATGCGAAATATGGCGGAGCATGGTGGTTTATAATGTTTTACGCATTTCAACGATAGTCACGCAAGCAACTTATTAGTCTGTTTATGCTTGGAAAAAATAGTAATCATCAAAACAAATTAGTATTATCGCTAGAATTACCTCATCATCATCATCATCATTTCAGCCGAAAGACGTCCACTGCTGGACATAGGCCTCCCCCAAGGCTCGCCACTCAGACCGGTCCTGTGCTACTTGCTTCCACCGGTTTCCCGCAACCTTCACGAGGTCGTCGCTCCATCTTGTTGGAGGCCTACCGACAGCTCGTCTCCCGGTTCGCGGGCGCCACTCGAGAACTTTCCGGCCCCATCGGCCATCAGTCCTGCGAGCAATGTGCCCCGCCCACTGCCACTTAAGGTCGAATTACCGAAAAAGAAGGTTTTGGTCGAAGGTAGAATTACCTACATGGGAACTATTTATGTTCTAATTTTAACGTTACCTATTTAATTTTGTTTAGGTTCAGCAATCTAGTAGAACGCGAGGAGGAGCGGAGTCGTCTCGGCCAGGTGCAGAAGGCGTTCACCGCGCTGGCGCTTGAAGCGCATTCGCGCGGCCGCGACGTCGCAGAGTTGCTACGGAGCCCTTTGGAGCTCCAGTGTGAATTAGCTTTAGGTACGTACTGTAGAAGGGGGTACTAGCTAGTGCTCCTGGTCGTGACCGTGTTTCGTGTACCCGTAGCCAATTCTCCGTTGCCGTGTGATTCGGCTACGTGTAATTAAGATACGTAGCTACGTGTACACGGAGATACTTATCTTATTTATACGTAGATCCGATCCAGTCGTGTTCAACAACCGAGCGGAGCGGAGCCGAAGCCGAGCGGAGCCGAAGCCGAGATTCGCGGGAACGTAGCCGAATCCAGAAACGGATACGTATCTTTGACGTGACCGTGTAGTACGGGATCTTAGCACCGCCGGTGCTAAGGCTACGTAGCTACGGTTCCGCGTGTAACACGTATATCACAAGCCCTAGTACTAGCTAGCTCGTAGAGACGATGTAGGCACGATCGTCAAAGTGGAAGCTGAAGACTGGGAACTCGTAGCACTACTACTACTACTACTACTACAGCCTATTTGCGTCCCACTGCTGGGCACAGGCCTCCTCTCATCATGAGAGGGTTGGGCTATACTCCCCATGCGGGCCCAGTGCGGATTGGGGACTTCACAGACATCTTTGAATTACTTCGCAGATGCGTGCAGGTTTCCTCACGATGTTTTCCTTCACCGAAAAGCTCAGTGGTGCCTAGTGCAGGTAGGCCGAACCACTAGGCACCACGGCTCGTAGCACATCAATAAGAAATCTAAGAGAGAATGCTATTAAGCTCGTATACTGGCCCTAACACTGCCCTATCACTGCCCTATCTATGGAATAATGAGGCTTTGGTTGAATTTACTGTATTTTATTCGGAGGTCCATCTCTTATGACGAATACAAGCAAACTAAAAAATATAAAACAAACTAGCTTCTGCCCGCGTGTTCGCCCGCGTGGGATTCGGTTATCGCGTTCCCGCGAGAACTGTGCGTTTTTCCGGGATAAAAGTAGCCTGTGTCCTTTCCCGGGACTCCAACCTCTTCTCTCTCTTCAACCTCCATATCAAATTTAATCCAAATCGGTCCCAGCGGTTGAAGCGTGAAGAGGTAACAGACAGACAGAGTTACTTTCGCATTCATAATATTAGTATGGATAACTCTTAAAAATACCTAATTCGAAATATGTGTCAGATCACCGATTATGCACGGCCAGCTTCCACAGTACCAACATTAAATAGGTCCATAGCTACTATCACAATTTAAAAATGGACAACATTTAATTTTTTTCCTTATCTTTTGTGGTGCGTGACTTCATAACTCACTTTCGCTGAGGAGCGGCTAATTGATGGGCGCTACGCGCAAGCCTATTCTATGTGCAGATAGGTACAGCACGACACAACTTAGAAGGCGTGCGGTGAAGCACTTAAGGCGGTTCATAGACCCAGCTCAGCCGTCACTGTCACTCGTGGGACGAGTGAAAGAGAAAGCGCTACGCACAGAACGCCCGATTTAGTTACTTTTTAACACGTTTTAATTTCTATAAAAATACCGTCTAAAAAAATGGCATTTATAAAGCTGTCGATGTATGCATATAATATGGATATTTTTTGTGTTATAATTAGTTTTACACTGTTTGATATAATAAACTGGAGTAAAGTTGGATTAGCGGTCCGAGTTAGAGGTTACTTTGGAATTAAAATGTATGTAGAGCAAAGTTTCGTGAAACGTGTATCGAAAGCTGTCAATGTAAGGATGATATAATCAAATATAACATATGTTTTTTTCATATTTTTAACTTTGAACATTTCTTAGAAAAGTATGATCTTAAATGAGCAATTTGACGATGCTGGGTCAGGGAAGGGCCTTAAGCCGTTGACGCAGAGACTATTTTTGCTTAATCCACGCGCCTTCTAAGTTGTGTAAACCTGTACTATGTTTACTTTAGACTTAGGCTCTTTTAGAAAGACAGTTTAAAAAAAAAAGTGGTATTAAATTTACGACCTGAGAAAAAAAGAAAAGCGTGTCCTTGTTCCAACTTTATACTTATGTATAAAGTGTTTTATTAGTAAAATTAGACATGTTAAAAAATGAAATGTTATCAATTACACAACTAGGTCAATCGAAGTAAGCACACCTGTGAGGTAAGTGCGCCTGAATTGATATTCCGACCCAATGCCTCGTGAATAAGAGCCTACTGCTTATTGCAGTAGTATTGTACACCTCTCGGAGGTAGTGCAAAAATGCGTGATGAACTATAATATTTTATATAAGACCACTAGCTTCTACCCGCGACTTCGCCCGCGTGGAATTCGTTTATCGCGTTCCCGCGGGATGATGGGCTATGATTTTTTTCCGGGATAAAAAGTAGCCTATGTACTTTCCCTGGACTCAAACTATCTCCATACCAAATTTCATCCAAATCGGTCCAGCGGTTGAAGCTTGAAGAGGTAACAGACAGACAGACAGAGTTACTTTCGCATTTATAATATTAGTATGGATTGTAACACATGACCATGCAATAAATTACTTGATTAATTGATTGATATATATATCCACTTGGACATTTCTAAGCGATATCTCCATCAAATTAAAACATCTCGGAAGAGCTAAAACTTTTTAACCAGGTACAGCACGACACAACTTAGAAGGCGCGCGGTGAAGCACTTATGCCGTTGAGACAGACTCTATTTTTGCTTAATCCACGCGCCTTCTAAGTTGTGTAAACCAGTACTAATGTACTTGGAATTTTTGTATAAATTCTACCTTCACTCGGTATGTTCACTAGAGTGATCATACCCTAAGAACTGTAGAGACACACTCATTACTCGTACTCCAGCTCCAAAATTGAGGAGGCAAAGTTATGCGTAATTTGTGGTAATATAAATATAGGGTCAAGCTAAATGTTCATCATCATCATCATCATTTCAGCCGATAGACGTCCACTGCTGGACATGGCCTCACCAAGGCGCGCCACTCAAACCGGCTAAATAAAATACAAGCTAAATGACTAAATGCTAGGCTATATAGTTAAATGTTATGACGATATTTTAACCACAATATCAGTTATGGATTCTATTTTTTTTCGAGGTGGTAAGAAAATAAATAAAGTATGGCCCAGCATGGGATTGATAGTGTTAGCGATACCTGAATCCCACACTTTTGCTGGATCCTGTATCATCATCATCATTTCAGCCGAAGGTCGTCCACTGCAGTGCTGGACATAGGCCTCCTGCATATGATAATAATATATTTCAATGGTCGATTATTGGTGTTGGTACTATAAAATTGAATAATGTAATGTATAAATAATAGAGGCGGTAATCCTATATCCAATGCCGGCCGTTAAAGGATTAGTGGCCGTATTAAACGAGGCACTAATGAACCAACATTACAGCGGCAGCGCGATAAACGTGGCTTAATGAAGGGAATAACGTGTTCTGGATGATGCAGTATTTATAGATTTTCAAAATGTTTTGAAAATTATTGCACGAGTAGAAAGCTACAGGTTTATTCCTGAGCGGATATCCTATACTAATAATAAGTATTTAGAAGAAGTCGCGTCTGTAACTTGAAAATTAAAAGAAACGATCGAGTTGAGGAGAGTATATAGGTATGTATAAACGATACTGAGCACAAAAAAACTATTTTTAGAAAAAAATGGTTTTTTTTGTGTATATCCGGATTTAACTCAAAAACTACTGGTGGGATTGCAACAAAATTGGTATGGGAGTAGTTTATGATACTGGTTAAAATATAGGCTACTTTTTATCCCGGAAAAATGCATAGTTCCCGCGGGAACGTCATTACCGAATTCCACGCCGACGAGGTCGCGGGCAGAAGCTAGTTTTATATAAAATACTTAAGTCAAGCTCTAGAATATTATATACGTACCATTATCATTTCTTCAGCATATTTGTTACTGCTATTAAGAAGCTAAGAATGATAACTTTAAACTTTTGTGGTATTACAACCACAGTATATTAATAGCAGTTTATGTAAAATTCTGATGTCTCTTGATATTCTTGATCGTTTCAACAAAAATGAGTCTAAACCGACCTCTTTTTACCGCGTCCCCGAGCCATAAGCTGAAAGATTCTCTATTCTAAAAGGCATCGAACACAATCGGGGTGCGCGTAGCCGTATCGTAAAAAGTGCATTAAAGTCACGATCTAATATCACTAAAAACTTTTGTAGCGTCCCACATTCCCCATTTAGTATTTCATCTGCAGTAAAGTCAGGAAACTCCCGTATTGTCTCTTTCAATGCATATTAAAAGCATGATTGATGGGAGGTTTCAAAAAATAAACTTGAAATTGTACATAGCTTTAATATTATCCTTAGCAAATGTGAATTCTACAACGATTAGTCGGGTTGTACTAGACTTTTCTGTTAGTTTTTCTCTTACTTCGGAATATCCACAAAACGGATCATTTTAGTTACAAATTGTTAAAAACATTTAACAGATTCTCTATTTAGCCAATGTAACATATTATCTGTCTGTAGCCAAAACGAGGCGTTTGGTGGATATAGGCACCGGGCCTAAATTATTATTTTAAATCGAGATGTAACTAAAACCAGGAGTGAAACCGCCTCTTTGACTATCTGTTACACTCAATGAACCGCAAATAGACAATTCGAGAAGATGAACAATTTCTCTGATTGTACAGTGCAAAACGATAAATGCCTAAAGGTTGACTAGTAGGTAGATGAAATGTCACAAGCCGGCCTTTGTTCACTAAATTTTCTATGTGTGCAATGCATTATGCATGTGTCATGCCTTTTATGATGTTTTAATAGATAAGGTGAGTTTTTATTGTAATTGCCCATTTTTTTCACAGAACTATTATCAAACGGCAACCACCCGAAGGGCGTGATCGCAGTTTTCCGCGACTGCCCCGCACTGGAGGCCGACGACTCCAAGCTAGCCGTTCTGGCGCATTCTAGGTTAAAAGCCCTCAAGGCCCGGCTCGAGGACGCCCTGCCCGAGGGCCATATCATTAGGCTTGAGTAAGTACTCCATGTTTTGTGAAAACAAAGGGTGAGATGAAATTTTGGTTTCTTTGAGGCATGACATGCTCTGACAGTTTAGCTGTAGGTACTTTACTATCCAAATATCTAGTTTGATTACATTGTTCTAATCGAAGCTTTAACTTTTGAGCGCAAATACTTTGTGCCTGGAACAAATCTGAAGGATTTTGCCAGGGCATTATTTAAATTGGAGGAATAAATTACTTACTTGGTCTAAGAATAACAAGTACAAATCTTCTGAAAAATATATGAAACCATGTAGAAAAAGTATTTAAAAAGCACCACCAACACTCTCAACATATGTGTGCGTGCTGAGACAGCCATCAACTATGCGTTGAGAGTGTTGGTGGTGCTATTTAAATGCAATAATAAAAAAATTGAAGCGTTTTGAAATGTGAAGGCGCGGGACTTTAGATAAGAAGTAGAAGATCTCTACTATGTCTAGGTTCCTCCCGAGTTCTGAAAAATAGCAAAATCTCCAAGAAACTGAGCTTTATCCTTTGTTCACTTAGCATGAGTTGCATAAGAAAGTTAATGTACGTTGAATTTAACGTGAGTTGTCGTTCCATACAATACCGTCATTGTCTCCATAGTAAAAATCTCACGTTGAGTTTAACGGACTGTGATGCAATCCAGGCTTAGGGTCGGTAGACTGACTGCATATCCAAATTGCACAGCAAATTTCAGTTCTGTTGCACTTCTTTGCAGTTCTGACTCACTAATCCGTTACGCAGGTCGTCATCAGCGGAGTCGTCCCGGACCGACGCCGCATCTGACAACGAGGAGCGACTCGCGCCGCTTCGGGAGCAGGTGCAGGCTGCGGTCAGTTCGCTGCTGGACGACAGTTTGAGCACCGAGCCTGACCAGGGAAAGGGAAGGAAAAAGACTGTCCAGGTATAATTAAGTAACTAGGATCTAATGCCAAAGAATATTTAATATTACTGCATTACAGAATAGCCACGAAATCACCTGCCTGAATCTAGCCGGCGCGCAACTCGCGCTCAACTCACCGTTACCGTCATTTGCTTCATCCGGAGATGGAGAATAAATCATTGCCCTGCACACACACATTAACAAGTGTACAGACGTCCTCGGACGCGCACACACTTCCCCGCATAAACATTGACACTTCATTCGAATTGTGTTCGAAATCGTGCTTTTGTAGACCGTGTCCGCCCTCGCCCCGCATAATTCAGATAAATTCTACTATGCTATTATACTAACCGCGCAAGGCAAATAGATGCCAATGTGGTGAACTACATATATAGAACATAACTCTAAAGTCTCTAAGCTAATGCGCCATCCTATCACGCGATTATCGCCATTTTACCTGTACTCATTCACGATCAAACATATTAAGAGCAGGTAGGGTGTCCTAATGATATTGGCGCGATGCGATCGCCCGACTAAAAGATCGATGGTGTCCAAAGTGACATTTTAGTCGGCCGACCGAATAGTGCCAACGCCAATTAGGCCACCTCTTTGACATCAGTATGTTGGATCGCGTATTTGTACGTCGAAAATTCTGATCGTTCAGTCTTCAGTCGCTATTTAGGATCACGTCTAAGACTTGTCCCATTACGTCAACAGTTTGTAAACTACGCTCGTTTAGCTGGTGATAGGTCTTTTTTATACCAATGGTATAGGCAAACGAGCGCACAGCCCACCTGATGGTAAGTGGTCACTGCGGCCCATGAACACCGAAATCCTATGATCCTCCATTAAGAAATCATAAGAACTCGAATGCGTTGCCTACCCTGAGGCCTAAGATGGACCAGAAATTTCACCGACTGCCTTAACCCCCTACCGGAACACAACAGTGCGAGCACTGCTATTTGGCGGCAGGTTAGCGGGGAAAGACGGTGGTAACACCCCGGGCGGACCCAGCACCAGATCCTACCACTAATAAATCCTGATGCAGGTTCCATCTTACCGGCTAACCTGCCGCCAAATACTGTTGTGTTTCGGTGTTAGGTAAGAGAGCGGGCATATATGGTATTCAATATTTATAGTCGTCGGGTTGGCAACACATTTGAAATCTTATGATCTTTTATGTTTATTGGGCCACAGTGGCCACTTTACCCGCAAAATCATGTCCCAGGGTTACACGTAGCCACAACCACATCACAATATCAATCACATTGCAACCACATTGGTGGGTGACAGACAATTAATTACGAATCTGAAAGCAACCTATTCACATATTCTGATATCGTAAGTGTCAAATAAATACGCTTCGATGTAGTGATCCTTGTATTATCGGTGATTGCAGGCTTATTATTATCCATATTAATATTATAAATGCGAAAGTAACTCTGTCTGTCTGTCTGTCTGTCTGTCTGTCTGTCTGTTACCTCTTCACGCTTCAACCCCTGGACCGATTTGAATGAAATTTGGTATGGAGATAGTTGGGGTCCCGGGAAAGGACATAGGCTACTTTTTATCCCGGAAAAACGCATAGTTCCCGCGGGAGCCCGATAACCGAATTCCACGCGGGCGAAGTCGCGGGCAGAAGCTAGTGCTAACATATTGCCTGTATCCCATTCGTATTTAAAATTAAACTGGCATCTATTAGGAATATTATGAGATTCATTCCAAGCTGATATTACCGGTATCTAATAATTCCATATTGTTACTAACCGGTCAAATATCGGAGAATTTATAACTTCAAAGACACGAGGAATTTATTTATTGCCTACCACCAAACGCGAACAAATTGATAAAGTTTTGACTCAAACTCTCCTCAATCTTAACTTCTAAAAGGCAGCCAGAGTCATTAATCAAAAATTTCAGCACATCATATATCTTTCAGGAAGTATTCCTGGAGCACATCACTCATCTTAGAATATGTATAGAACATAGAAGTCAATATAAGGTAACAGTTAAGCAAATCGAGGATGCAGCGAAAAGTATACTAAGCAACGCAAAAGAAAATTACGAAAACCGGACACGGCACCCTCCCGTTCTGATATACGGGCCGGACGCTTCGGGGAAAAGTACTTTATTGACACATTTGTATTATAAATGCGAGGAAGTTTTTGGCAAGCCCGTTCTGAGGATAATAAGGTTTTCGGCCTCCACTCCGCGATCGGCCTACAATTTGGAGCTCCTGAGAGTTATGTGCCAACAAATATCTATTATCTTGGACATTCCCGAGGGTTATTTGCCGAAAGATGCGAGTTTTGACCCTTTGTATATAAATAATTGGTTTCAAAGTTTGCTGAGGCGATGCGAGGAGATGGAAAATGAGATTTTGCTTATATTTATTGACAACGTGCATAGAGTGAATCCGCTGGAGTGTGATATAGTGACGGGGTTGTCGTGGCTGCCGATGTCGCTGCCGCGGAACGTGTTCCTGGTGTGCGCGAGCGCAGTGCCGCTGGACCAGTTGCAACTCACGCCAGCGCAGAAAGACAAGTTCCATGCCACTCAAACCTACTACCAGCTGGATGCCGTGGCCGAAACCGGCGACAACCACTGCTACGGAGACTACATCGATAGTGCCTTTGATAACTTAGAAACCGTCTTCGGATCTAAAGCCTTTAGTAAATTAGCAGGTACGCATACAACTTGTAAAGGTAGATGTAGTTTGTCTTTGATTCGGTGTGACACTTTGTTCTTGATTGTAGGTTACATAACTTGTTCGGAGTTCGGGCTCACGGAGCTCGAGTTGTTGGAACTTCTCATGCCCACAAGCAACAGTGACGCGGTGGTAACTCTGAAGGATGCCAACTTTAACTTTTCTACATTATGTGTCGCCAAATATATGATGAGTGAGTGACAATTTGACGTTAACTTTTCTTTAGCGACATGGAATTAAGTTACTAGTTCGAAACTTTCGGGGTCTTGTGAAACTTTAACTGTTACGTTTACGTAATTCACTGGGATACATTTTCACCCTGCAGTTACGAGAGCTCCTATTGTTTATTAAAATTTTAGATGTTGATGATACATTTTCTAGCAGCATTCTGTAGCTGTCAGTGGTTTTAATTCGTTGCGCATATTGCGATGCGACTGTCTGTGGTGAAAATTAATTTCGGGAAAACCACAATATATGTCGTATTCCAGTGCATTTAGCTATGAAATTAAGTTCGCTATCAAGTTCTCCAGTTAATGGAATTTATGTAAATTACTTAACTTCATTTAAATTAAGTACTGTTTTTTACATAAACTCTTTTGAATGTTCCAAGATTTCACAGTCGAAATTTGATATAAGTAATTGCATATTTTTACAAACATTAATAAATAGGCATATTTCAAATCTTACATCACTTCTTTGACCTTTCCTACTCAACCTTGAAATAAAATCCCCGAAGTAAACATTGATACATTAAGACGAGATTTTCCTTGTAGAAAACCATTTCCAAAATCAATGTTACAAATGTCATCTCCATCCCCAGAGCACCTGATAGCGGAGAACGTGGTGTCGGGCCGCAGCACGTGGCGATGGCGCGCGGCGGCCGCCGGCGCCCGCGCACGCAGACGCTACGTGCGCGTGCAAAGCGCGCTCAGGGACGCGCACTCTGATCTGGCCGCGTTGCACTTTGCCACCTTCCTCCAGGATCCTGACGATACTGACACATCAGAGACGCATGAACCGGGTAAGACTATTTTTTAGGTCAGCTGAAAACATTGATTTATTATAAGTAAGGATTCACAATCAACCGGAGAAAAATGGCCCGTCAAAACGGGCGCCCGAACAGCTCGGGCACCCGTTTGGCGCTCAGGAAATTTGACACTTAAGTCTTGTAGTGATAGGTTTACTTTTGTATTAAATATTTATCTTGACACATATTATAAAGAGGCGGTTATTAGCATGTTGAAACGTATTTTCTAATGTCAGTTTGCTCCATATATTTTGACATATTGTGTTAGGCACTGTTCGTTCATATGTTATTATAGGTCAATGGCTGAAAAGCGTTTACTGCTGGACATAGACTCTCCCTAAGCTCGCACTCAAACCAGTTCAGTGCCAGGCTTATTCACCATATTCCCGCGAGCTTCACCGAGTCGTCGCTAAAATCTTTCTGGAGGCCTCGACTGCCCGCCTCCCGGTGCGCGGACGCCGTTCAAGAATTCCAAACGCCATCGATCAAAATGTCCTGTGAACAATGTGGCGTCCTCTACCACTACGTGTGTTAACGTTAACGTCAAATATTTTACTATGGGACGATTCCGACGTTTCTGTATGGAATGACAGCTCTGCGGCTATATTTAACGACCAGGAGTCCGTGAACTGTACTTGAATCAGCCGACGCTAAGTGTCGCATTTTTTTGGTCTATGTGAGGTGACCTTAGTTCTACTCCATTGGCTGCGTGAGGCGCGCTCACGGACCTCAGCACCCAGTTCTGCAAGCCATTTGCCCCGCCCACTGCCCCTAAAGCTTGGCGATTCTTTGGGATTTGTTAGTGAACCTTATAGCCTACTTACTGCGGATCATCAATTCTGATTATTACGCAGGGAAACCCCGCTATAGCAATATGAAATTTGCACTAACGCGTGTAATGCTGCGGACGAAAACAAGTGTCGCAATAAAACATGCATTAAGTATGAAATTATGATAGCACACGTCATGTATGCATGCCTGCAGTTACGTTCCTCTAGCCCGTGACGGACGGTCTGAAAAATCATATCATCTCCAAATTGACACGAGCGCTGCAATTCAGTTGCATATTGAATTAGGCGTTCCATATTCAACGCTGGGTTTGTGCCATGTTCGGTAAAAGTGCAAACTAGGATTTATGCAGTGTCATGTCAATCCTGAGTGTAGCTATTTCCATACAACCATCTGAAAAACCACAGTGAAAAACCATTGACACTCTACAAAGCAAACTGAACTTTGATTAGAATGCAATTTCTAGAAAATTTTGTATGATTAGAACTCACTTTGTAGAAAATTTAACTAGCTTTATATTATTCCGAAAATATTGTGTTACAAGTATATCAAAGGTTTTTCTTGGAATTATTAATAAAGCTACTAAAATTCTCTACACATTGCGCTCTAATAAATTTTCTCTAGGAACTTTATTTCGGCAGCGTTTCAGAAAATGAACATAATTTCAGTTAAAATTAACCTTGCCCGCTTCTCCCGAAGCACAGGGGTTGCAAGATATAATTTCAGAATCTGAGGATACTACCAAAAAGTTCAAATATTATTGTGGGTTGACTAAAACCCATGGGACTGAGAATGGGCACTATTGGGCACCCCATCGGTGGCACAATGTTTTTAAAAAGTAAAGTTACACACTTGGGTAAAAACTACTCTCAATTGACCTACCAAAAAAACCTAGATAGGTACGTGTGCGTTTACGACGATCAAATGTCGATCAATACTACCTACCAATAAAATTTAGCTTCATAAATAGTGACTAAAAGAATAAACTTCCTATTTTTATTTAAACATATATTTGGTGTGTTATTTTAGCTTAGGAGATTAAAATTGAGCAGATATTCGAAACAAACAAACAAAAGAGATTCGTTGTCAGGTAAATTGAGGCGTTTAACTCGAAACGTCCTTGTTTTCATTTCCCAGTGGAACATACGGGATATTTTGCCATTTGTGATGTGATGAACATTACATTGAAATTGAAACACTAGGTATCTTTTATAACTCAAGTTATTCTCGTACTGTATATTAAAAGAACGATTTACTGATGGAAATTCTCTTATCTTTATTCTAAATGTGTTGTAAGTAATTTTGGAACTTAATGTTTTTTTACCAATTTAGCGTAGGTAAGATGAGGGACTTTTATCTTCTTGGTACCTATTTCCGAAATCAAAAGGAGATACATTAATAGCAGAACTAACCATGAAGAAGTTTTTTTATATCGAATTTATGTGATTTTCTCAAACATGCTCGGAAATGTTCGTGTTACTTTCAAAAATATCAGAAGAAACCGATAGAAATAAGCTGTTCTTTAAGCGGTACAAGACTGGAATGTGTAAATAGTTTTTCTCTCGTAGGGTTAAATATAGATTTACATATAAACTGGAAAGAACATGTTAAAAAACTTAAAACAAAAGTATCTCAATATGTTTACGCCCTAAGAGAAATAAAAAAATCCACCGATCTTAAATCTTCGCTCGCGACCTATTACGCATTTGTTTTTTCTCGATTGAGATATGGTATTTTACTATGGGGAAACAGCACTGACATAAACGACTTGTTCGTACTCCAGAAGAAATGTATACGTATTTTGGCGAACATAAAAAATACAGATAGCTGTAAACCATACTTTATAAAGTATGGTCTACTCACTCTCTCCTCTTTGTATATATACGAGCCATGCATATTTGTACGTAAGTACCCTCAATTGTATAAGAAACTCGCCGACCAACCGCGCCCGTACGAAACACGCCGTAAACACGATCTGGCTCACCTGGTAGCATCTAAACTAAAACTACACAGCACCAGTCCTAATATTATGTCTATAAAAATATTCAATAAACTTAGCGACCGACTAAAAAGCGAGAAATCATATGCTGTATTTAAAACCCGCCTAAAAATTTTTTTAATTCAAAAATGTTATTACAAATTAGATGATTTTATTAATGACGACCATGATTAACGTGCCCCTTTATTGACATTTTTTTTTGTTCTTTTCTTGTATTTGATAATAATTTTCTAATATTTTATTTACTTACTGACATTATTGACATGCTCTATAAAAATCTCAATTAACCATTATTAGAATTATTGATCCATCGAATTGTGATTTTATCCTTAAATGGTGTACACAATACTGTTTTAAATGTATTACATGTTTCGAGCTATCCACTAATTTGTAATAAATTATCATTGTGTTAATAAATAAACATAAGTTAGTCATAAGTTAAATATTGCAATACCCTAACAGGGTGAATGTACTTTCTCATTGACTAATAGACTAAGACAACATGCATCATCTATTGTACATTCATGCAACAAATAAATGGAATTGAATTGAATTGAATTGAAAAAAAGAAGACGCGAGGCTGTCCATTGCCGGCCTTGGCCAGCAAAAACATTATTGTCGTGTGTGTTTCTTTTAATTCGCTTGCTATTTGAGACACCTCTGTAGAGAAACTGACAAATCCATGCAGGTAATAAGTACAACTTCCATGGCCAAATCATCCACGATCATGGAAGTAGTAAATACAGATGTGGGGTAAGTGCGCCTAAATTTATTTCGCCCCTATGCCTTGTAAACAGCCAACTACTAGTTGAGTAATATTTAAGTATAGGTTTCGATATATTTATGTTAGGCGCACTTACTCCATCCTGGCGCACTTGCCCCGACTGACCTTACGTATTTCCTCGCTGTTTGAGAAAAGCATTATACACGGTGAACTTGAGTAACCCGAATAATTTTACCGGCGTATACCCGAGGCCGTAAGAAAAAAAAAATGAAACCAGGTTGAAATATGATTTTTAACTTTTTTTATTCCATACGATTTCTGACCGACTCCGACTGGGGTCGTATGGAATAAAATAAGTTAAAAATCATATTTCAACCTGATCTCATAACATTTTTTATTCCTTACGACCTCAGGTATACGCTGGTAAAATTACCGTGTATATACCTCGGCCGCAATTGCGATTGCCGGACTCGTACTAATAGAAGGCTTCGCTTCGCTCAGCTTTCGCTGACTCGTCCAGCAATGCGCTACTTGGCGGCCTCTGCAATAATGTACTATTATTATACGTATATAATACACAACATTACAGAAACGACTCTTTCTTTAAAACAGTGTGGAAGTGGTGCGCATCTGGTGATGCCTCTAGTGTTACAAATGTCTATAGGCGGCAGTGACCACTCACCATCAGGTGGGCCGTCTGCCTGTTTATCAGTCTGATAACATAAAAATAAGATTCTTTCTCGCTAGGTTGTGCAGACGACGATGACGCACTCTTGGACTCGACGCCGTTCCACTCGGGCAGTAGAACCGCGGCAGCCTTCACGCAGCGCCACGTCGAAGAGTCCTGGCTGCATCTGCTGCTGGCTGGAGATTTCTCCAAGCTGAAGGACCTCACTGTTTGCAACTTTGACTTCCTTCTGGCTGCTGTGAGTAATAGGAGAGCTAGGAGTTGGAACTTTTAAGTGCTACTTGAGTGATTCTACAAGCGTCAGTCTATTTTCCAGTATCTTCAGATGGCATTTTTTGTTATTTTGTAGTAGTAGTACAATTTCCTCTGTACGGCACAAAATACGATAGGATAGCGGTTAACTAACTTACTAGCTCCATGAAAAATGCCTACGGTCATAGTGCAAACATGCTTTCAAATTATTTCAAAGGAGCCTTAGATAGAGATAAACTGCGATGGCACGCCCATCCTTATTACTACCTATTTCATTTTGTTGACTCACATCTCATCCCTACGAAAGATACAAACACACGTAGTACTGTAACTATTGTTTGACGGTAATCATGACTAACATGAATGACTGTGTTTTAGGTACACGAATATTTTTAGAATATTGTGTTCTTTTTTACATTAAGGCATTCACTGCCACTTCAGTTTTACGAACTTTCGCCAGGTGCCACATCTGTCATTAAGGGAACATTGCAACGCACATGTGCGTTCAAGGCACTGCGGGAAAGTCAGCAAAACGCACATATGCGTCGTTGGCGGTGAATGCGTGACCTTTTAGGACACATCACTGTCACTGAACAACATACACAAAGTCTGACACGCATGATGCAGCTTGCTATATTGTCGCAGTCCTTTGTTTCAGTTTAAAATGAAATGTAAAGGCATTTTACCAATATTTCCCATTTCATTCTGCATGGAGCGGACATCCTTGTCAGGCATAACATCCTACTGTGCAGGTACAAACGGTTACCGTGTCGTATCTCCGGTGTATATTGGAGCATGTGCGGTGCTACATATTGGACCGAGACGTGGAGTTGGTGTATGGCGCTGTGAAGAAATCCAGTGACATTCTCACCAGGGATCCCATGCAGTTGGGTGCCCAGGTAAACTGTAAACATAGAAATAGGTAATAACCTCGATAGTTTTTGTTGATAATTGTTGATGTCTATGCAGAAAAGAAATAAAGTTTTCCACTATTACCTCTAGCTTGATGATCTACTAGGTACCGGTCAGAAATTGGTAACGTGTGCAGCTGTCAGATATTACTCTTAGAATAAGAAATTAGTCTTCATTTTACAATGAGGCGATAACTAGTCTACACTTAATTCATGTTAAGAGACGTATAGGAAGTAGAGAGTTTTTTCTTCCAATTGAAATTGTTAGTCATAAATGTCATAATCGCATTCAAACACAATCCTTAAATTAACTCCCATGAGAACTCAAAAGATCGATCGAATACAATGCGCTGACGTTAACAAAGACATTAATCCCATCAACTGTCCCGTTGAAAGGAAAACTTTGGAGCTTTGAAAGAAGCCCGGCGGAACCAAATATCAATAGTGACTGGGTTAAATCAAATCATCTCGGAGTCTGGCTTTTCTAAAGGCTTTATGGACAACGACGTCGTTTAAAATAAATCTACTTAATTATCCTGCTACAAAGCATATTAAAAATGTTTTTTTTTTACCGACTTCAAAAAAGGAGCACGCTCTCAATGTGTTGGAATCTTTTTATTTTTGATGTAGGTATTTTCAATTGATGATTCCTTTTTTTTTCGGAAGTTCATATTACCAATGAGAAAACGAAGGCACTCCTCGAAATTTGTTAGCACGTATGTGATTTTGGTTTCAATTTCGAAGACTACAGAGTCAGTTACGTCCTCTATTAGTGGTGTTGGAAAACTGCAGCCAAATTTTTTTATAAATAAAAACATGCCTACAAACTTCATTATACCGAAAGTACTGCGAAGTCGGTGTCGAATGACAATCTTATAGATAGTAAACTTGACATTGACATCGCAGTCTTTCGGAAACATGTTGGAAATAGTAGGCGGTTTTTATTTCGACGACCTTATTCTTGTCTTTTCAACAAAATAAAGGTGACTAGGGGCTTCATTCCGCACGTGGCACGGACATAAGACGTACTTTATTTCTGTCGAGCGGACGCAAACATTCCGTCTAAAGCTCGCTGGAGTGTAAAGAGAACTTTCTTTAGAACACTTTATTCCCGACAAGCCGTCCATTTATTCGCCTCTTTGTGTAATAAATGACGAGTAGAGTCCATTTGTGTGTATTCACTTGTTTTCTCGCAACTACTGGACTGTATATTTAAAATTATGTTAGATCTTAGTGTTTAATTGTCTTAATTTAAATTACATAATTGTTTAGTAAAAAAATAAACAACGATAGTATATCCACGTCAACGTCAACTGATTTTCAAAAGTAATTGGGTAAGAGACGTGTTAGTCAGTTCAGTTGCCATTAGATGTACGTAAGTACACATAATCAGTTATCGATTCTAACCATGTTTTTTAGGTTTTTACTTTTTTTCGAGTTAGTAAAAAAATTGTATGGGGCGCGATAAGATAAAATCGATAGTGATACTGTGATTAAAATATTGTCATAACGTTTTGCTTGACCCTATATGTGAGCAAACAAGGGTGATCATAAATATCTGAATATGCACTTTAACTTCTTGACGATAATATCGTGTCAAATATTTTGGTCACCTGTTTGCTTCCATAAATCTGATGGCGACTTTTTATTTTTATACATTGCGACAGCATTTACTAGGTCTAGTGAGGTGATTGAAACATGTTGTCTGTCAGATCATTGCGTGGCTACGGCCGGCGGTGGCGCGGCGCGGGGTGCTGGCGACGCTGGTGACGGCGGCCATGGCGTGGTGCGACGGCTACGACAAACCTCTGCTGGTTCCCCTCAACGGATGGTGAGCCATAACAGACTACATATCTACGTTCCGCTGCTGGATATAGGCACAGTATATCTAATAGGTTCTGTGGAGACTGACCGAGAATAATCGGTGAGATGACACATTTTCTTTCGAATATAGGTATTTTTAAGCGTAGAATTGTGTTGCGTTTGTTACTTAGTCTTTTGATAGCCCTTATAAAGTAAAGATCTCTGGAAATATATTATGAATTTTACATAAAATCTATTATTTATTAATTAGGGAAGTGTTAGGGCAGTATTAGGGCCAGTCTGCGAGATATAGAGTTCTTAATCAGCTAGACATCGTATTCGTGTCTTCAAGTTCCACTGCTAATCTCCGTGCCTCAGGTAGATGCTGTATCTACCTGAGCTAACACCAATCCCCCCTACAGTACCTACTATCGTACCAGTAGCGACACGCACCGCCCCGCACCGACACAATAAGTTACCTCACCCCGCCCGCGGCGAACGTGCGCGCCTCACTCACTATACCTATAGCAAAACCGGTCGGAACGTGCACTCTCGCACACACGCGCACGTGTTTATACAACATAATATTTTTGTATGCAGATTACGTTCACTTGGTAATCTTGGTATGGAGCGTCGTGGATGTGGCACGGCCTCCGCTCACCACAAGAGGGTTTGGGGTATAATCCCCATTCGGCCCCAGTGCGGATAGGGGACTTCAGACATATCCTTGAATCAATTCTTTCGTTCAGGTTTCTTCGCGATGATTTCCTTCACAGAAAATAGAGTGGTAAATTTAAATTGAATTTCGCACATAGGTAAACTCAGAGGTGCGAGCCGGATTCGAAACCGCGACCCTCTGCATGCGAGGCGGAAGTCGAACCACTAAGGCCACCAAGGCTTATTAAACTCACGGATGGTGAGACCTGTCGCTAATTCTTTGACTAGGTTATCTTTACGGTTTTTGAATAAGTTCACGAAGGAGGAGGTATCATGATAATTTAAGGTCGCAATTTGGGTTTGCAACTAAATTAACTCTTCGTAATGCATAGTGGTAAGTACTTATAGCACGACACAACTTAGAAGACGCGCGGCGAAGCACTTAAGCCGTTGATGTATAGTGTCTATTACTGCTTAATCGACGCGCCTTTTAAGTTAAATAAATCTGTACGCACATCTAAATTACGATTTCATTTCTGTTGTTAATGTCTAAATTGTAGCAAACGCCTTGTCATAAAAGTAATCATTATTTTAATTTAATATTTCGTAGTTATATGTACCTATCGTGATCAATATTGCCTTGTAAGTATTAGTTTCATCAGATACCTAGATTAATATCAGGTATTTTAGATCGTATTCCATACGTTATCTAGTACCTATTTACATTCTAGTCGTTAGGAATCTGCTGAAACTAACGAAATTCCCGAAAGAGTTCCAATCAGCCCAATTTTAGTTGTGCAAACGATCTGCTAATTCCTTCGTACGGTTTTATTCAATTAGCCTCACGAAGGTAGACACACCTGTTCCAAACGCAGAGGTAGTATATCTGGAACGAGCTCTACCTATATCGAAATATAAAAATCGAGCCCAACATCCTGAGGCCGAAGGTCGTTTTTCAATTACAACACATAACGTGCGCTCAAGGCTTGTCACCCTCTCTATCATACGTACATAGTTATATAGAGAGGTAACCAAGCCTTCACCAGGGTGGAACAGGATTTTGTACACTTTGATACCCTTCTTCCAGTTATTTTAATACCCATGTGATTCCATGGCCAACTAGCAAAGTAGTCCTATAACCAAAATTATAAGACTACCAATTCTCATAATAGTCTAGTAAGTGCACTGAGAAAGACTTTCGCTCTTATATTGGCATTCCACAAGTCTTGTTATACTCAAGATCTCGAGTTCTTATAAATAGGCTTGTAGTGTACTACAAGGTTAAGCTATAAGTCTTGTTACACTCAAGATCACTTGTTCTTATAACAAAGCTTTATAGTTTACTATAGGAGTACGTTACAAGACAGTTATAGGACATGGTATCTTATAAGTGCATTTTACAAGACAAATAGTCTTTGTAAATTTTCAGCTCCAATAGTAGCATTCAGTGAGAGTATAAGGTTTTATTACACACTTGAGCAGAACCTTTATAAGAGTAAAAGCTCTTATTAAGAGCGCTGTGAGAGAAATAACTCAAGATCACTTGTTCTTATAACAAAGCTTTATAGTTTACTATAGGAGTATGTTATAAGACAGTTATAGGACATGGTATCTTATAAGTGCATGTTACAAGACAAATAGTCTTTGTAATTTTTCAGCTCCAATAGTAGCATTCGGTGAGAGTATTAGGTTTTATTACACACTTGAGCAGAACCTTTATAAGAGTAATTGCTCTTATAACATTCTTGAGCAAAACCTTTATAAGAGTAAAAGCTCTTATTAAGAGCGTTATGAGTGCAATAACTCAAGATCATTTGTTCTTATAACAAAGCTTTATAGCTTTAAAGCTTTACTATAGGAGTACGTTATAAGACAGTTATAGGAGATGGTATCTTATAAGTGCATGTTACAAGAAAAATAGACTTTGTAATTTTTCAGCTCCAATAGTAGCATTAGGTGAGAGTATAAGGTTTTATTACACACTTGAGCAGAACCTTTATAAGAGTAATAGCTCTTATAACATTCTTGAGCAGAACCTTTATAAGAGTAATAGCTCATAACATTCTTGAGCAGAACCTTTATAAGAGTAATAGCTCTTATTACATTCTTGAGCAGAACCTTTATAAGAGTAATAGCTCTTATAACATTCTTGAGCAGAACCTTTATAAGAGTAATAGCTCTTATTACATTCTTGAGGAGAACCTTAATAAGATTTCAAAAACGTATCTACTCTTGTTTGATGCTATTATAAGAGTTGACCCACTGAATCAAACGGGAACTTTATTAAGAAAGGGTCCCGTAGAATCAAATAATTTAGATAATTTAAGTGAAGATAAAAATAACAAAGGTGAAGATTTCGACAAAGAAAATTACACAGAAGAAGATAACGAAAAAAGTGAAAAAGATAAAAATCTCTGGCCCTGAAGTATAACGTACCACATATAATGTAGTCCTTAATGAACTGTGAACTTAGTGTATGAGAGCACTAAAGAGGATTTCTCGAAATGTCCACGTGAACGGAAAAAAAAATTCAATACATGTTAATGTTTACGCGCATACGAAGTCGCGGGCAAAATCTAGTACCTATAATATAAAGTCAGTCAGACAAAACATTCAAGACTAAAAATATCATTCTTTTACGATTTATAGGGATTTACTACATTTTAAAATTATAAACTGTAAAAAAATCATGGGTTAGAAGTGTTTATATTGAATTTATGAGGAACCCTAATTAATGTCAACATGGAGGGCATGATGTTCTTATAATAGTTTGAATAAGCGCTATTACACTTATAATAGACTTAAAACGCTCTCATTTAAACCAGTTTTTGTAATGGCGGATATTTATTGCAATATATCGTAATAAACTTATTAAAAGAATGGTGTAATGATGAAATTTTAGAGGCGCTTTTAAAATATGTTTCTAAAATACTATATTTTAACGATGAATATCACTTCCCCACTAATTCATTCTCTATTAACCCTATATTCACATCCCTACTTCACCGGCTACGATAAATATTAGTATTATGTCAAAAAGATATTGTACTTACCTTTTAAATTCCAAAAATCACTCACAACACAAACACTAAACCACATTTGCAAGATGTACTGACATTTACTATTATAATCTTATAAAGAGCTTGTCACAGACACTTACAAGAGCAATTGTACTTATAAAGGTTTTGAGTATACATTATAGGACTATTTGTACTTCTTCAACGCTATTACGAGCATATTATAGGACTTAATAGCATTCTGTAAGTAGATTATAAGACTGTTACAAAAACAAATGCTCCTATAAGTGTGCCCAAATCCAGGTTTGTAGATAGCTACAAGTACTTTATAAGCGCAATAAAAATAGGCTTGAAGAGTACTATAAGTGCATAATTTGCTAGTTGGTGCCACGTAAATGGTTTCGCTTTTGTTCTCGCCAATGCAATCAACGTGTTTTGTTTCTTTTCCGTCGAGGATTCAAATTAAGAACGCTGTGAAGTGGCAAGTCTTCGTTGCTTTAATGATACTTTTTTAAAACAAGAACTGCATGGAGTGGTTATTGATGAGTTTGATGACAAAGAGATTGGATTAAGGTACATGATGGAAAACGCTTTCGCTTAGGTATTTATAGTTAGTTAACTACTTTCTTTGCTTATGTTCTATCTATACAAAGCAAAGTTCATGGCGCTACTTGTATAATCTAAGTTAAAAGTCATTGAAAAAGGTAACCTACCTAAAAAGTCACAATACTGAACTTTTCTACTGCCTCCTTTTGTAAATAGGTCACATTGGTTTACCTACTTGGATGAGGTAGTTATTGATGTAAAATTTTTTTTATAAATCAGTGGTATAGGCAAACGAGGGCACAGCCCACCTGATGGTAAGTGGTCACTGCGGCCCATGGACGCCGAAATCCTATGATCCCCCATTAAGAAACCATAAGACCTTGAATGCGTTGCCCAGCCTGAGTTCTAAGATGGAATACCTCTGTGCCAGCATCGGCTGCCTTAACCCTCTGCCGGAACACAACAGTGCGAGCACTACTATTTGGCGGCAAGTCATGTCAAAATGACGGTTTCTACTCCAAAATAATACTTTATACTAGGTACCATATATATCTAACATTTATTTCAAACATACCTAACTTTTTAATCTCAATTACTTACCGTTTTTGATACGTATTTACTACCCTCGATTCAACACAGCACAACTTTACTTACACTCGACAATATCCATGAGAAACAAAAACGACAACACGGAAACTACGGGCGTTACAATCAAACAACCACGGCGACCGGTCGAGATTGCGGTCGCAGAAATTAGTGTTCATTAGCCGCCCGTATCCCTGTTTACTGATCGTTGTGTTGCTCTACCCCATTAACCCTTTGAGCGCCGCAGTCTCTCACAGCCGACGAGGCTTACAGCGTCAAATATACTTCAATTCGTTGGCGTACAGTTTGAATTGGATCTACGTTTGCGTTTGCAATTGGTCAAATGATTTACCGGACGATGTATCGCGGGCCCACGGGGGACCCGAACGTTAGGTATTTCTAATGAGGGCGTCGGAGAAATGTTCCGACTTTCTTATCTTGAATTAGTGGATCCACTTAACGGTTGATCTGGAAGCGTTAACATAGTTGTTGAAGTTTGCGAGATGTTTATTGTGTTTATTCCTCGCGTTTAAAACATATAAAAATTTAAAACATTTCCGATTGAATCATATTTACTAAATACTTATCCGTTTGTTGTATAGCCCTTAATTTTGTCCCAGACTGACGAATTTGCGCTTTCAAGAGTCATCTTGGCAGTCTACTTTGTTACTAAACGTATTTTATACTATACGTACATAACTTGTACGTGCACCTAAAATATTTTAGGTTTGTTTATTTTTATTATTACCTACCTATGTGCTTTGTCCGCGCGGAATTCAGTTGTCGCGTACTTGCGGGAACTATGCATTTTTTGGTATAAAATATTGCCTTTCCTGGGATTTATCTATCTTCATAGCCCGATCTAAATCCTTCCAGCAATTAAAGCGTGAAGAACTAACAGACAGACAGAGAGAGAGACAGATTTACTTTCGCATTCATAATATTAGTATCAATGGATTATCAAGTCATCAGTCAAACCTTGTTCGTCTTTCATCCAGGCTCCAACCACCGATAGCGTCTACGGTCCGCGTGCTCTCAGTTGGCGCGTCGTCGCCCGGCGCGGGCGCACGGCTGCTACAACTGGCGCCGTCGGGGCAGCACCTCGTGCTGGCGCCATCTACCGGCGATCCGCAGCTCTGGCACGTCATGTCTAATTCTAAAGTGCACACTTTCAAAGGTCAGTCATGGATGGTAGACATTCATATAGCTTTCGCCCAGGCACCATCCACGGATAGCGTCGCGTGCTATCAGTTGGCATGGCACGTCGACAAAAAAAATACTACATATTCTTAACCTATAACTTTCATTAATATCCTAAGCACAACCCTTCCAGGCAATAAGCCATAAGGTCTGTATAGTCTCTTTATTTGCTATCTACAAAATACTAAGTGAGAATAATTATGGCATGCTAATTGTAATTCCACACTGTTCAAGTATTCATTGGAGGCTTAACGTAAAATAGGATATCTCAGAAAAACTTTACCTATCCATCCTAATAAATATCTACTACCTATTTCATAACTTAATTACATAACATTCCATTTAATAACTTTCAGTAAGTCAACTTCAATTCCCGCGTTCCAAGAAATCAATTGTTTTCTGAGAACTTGCAAATTGTGGAATGATCTTTCTCAGTTCCCTTTTAGTACCTATTTCCATACGCTACAACTTGGTGATCTTTAAAATATAATAATCTGGAGTGACGATTTGCGCAAGGTGGCCGGTGTAGATTGGATGCGGCACGCCTTGGACAGAGCTCATTGGCGTGCATTGGGTGAGGCCTACGTCCAGCAGTGGACTACTATGGGCTGTTGATGATGATGATGATGATGATGAGTATAATCTGTGTACACAGTAATCTAGCTTTTGTTATCACATATTACCCGCAACAATATGTAACTCTCCTGATCCGTCACGAAGCGTGGTGATTGATTGCTGTTTTATGGCCACGCGTGATTGGCGTTTAACGGCCATCCTCTTATTACCTTCCCGGTGACAATAAAACTGGGGATGCCACGATTTTACTGTCATATCTATCTATATTGACCTACTTAGAACCTGATCAATAACCACCTATTCCGCGGAGCCTCACATTTTTGTGAGTTAACGTCTGTTGAAACGATACTACAGTAAACACACAGCACTCGTTAAAATTTGGCAAGCTTTTGAACAGCAGTTTTCATTACTTAGAACGTTTCAGTGCTTTTCAAAAGGTCAACGTTGGCTCGGAGTGTCAACAAGGCGCCTGCTGAGCGAGGGTTAATCTGTCTCAACTCCGTGTTATTATGACAGTAACATGTAACCCGCCATTAATGATAGTTTTGCCACGGGCTTTGCAAAGTTTGTTGTTTGCCAACAAGAATCCATTCGGACGTGGGGATTTGTGTAGGAATTGTTTGAATGAAAGATTAAATTTTCTCAGCAAGATTTACATTGTACAGTACTTAACTGTATACTGAAGTACTTAGAGTAAATATTTTAGTCTATGCTCTAAAAAAAATATCTATATCAAACAGGTTTCCTTTTGATGAAATTTAATTTTAGGCCTAGCAATTTTTGTCCCGCGACTTCGCCCGCGTGGAATTCGGTTATCGCGTTCCCGCGGGAACTATGAGTTTTTCGTGGATAAAAAGTAGCCTATGTCCTTTCTCGGGACCCCAACTATCTCCATACCAAATTTCATCTCAATCAGTCTAGCGGTTGAAGCGTGAAGAGGTAACAGACATACAGACGGAGTTACTTTCGCATTTATATTATTAAATAAATATGGATGATGGAACATTTGAATGAAATTATTAAAGTGTCTTGTAAATAACCTTGCAGTTCAGTCAGCCCATAGACCTTCCTTTGACTGATTAGTTATTTTAATTTATGGTAAAGCATAAATATAACTGGAATTTTGGCCTTATTTGTGTGGAAATTATTACATTTGAGATGTGTGACCGACCAGTGTGACTTAATTGGAATTCGAGATCTTTTGCATATTTTTGTAGCTTGAAAACTCATAACCAATCCATGGACATTTAGCAGGAATAGAGCATAATCAGGATCTTGCAGTAGTGGATGGCGCATGATTTGTGTATCTATCGAGATCCGCTGATGTTGATTGATGTTCCCCGACATTACGTTTGGATTACCTTGATTGCTGAATTTTACTGTATATCAGGAAATGTGGTGTTGTAACAATTATCTTGTTCATTTCATAACAATTATCATACCTGGATGACAGAAGTACCTACACCTTACACATACGATACATATTCAATGGGAGGCGGTGGGGGGCTGCAATTTTATACATGCATTGTTCCAAATCTAAAAGACTGATTTTTTGGATTACATTCTGATCTCCGTTTCGTACACCGTTTAAGGACACTTTTTTCAAGGATATCTTTTTAATGAATTTTCTTATTAAAAGTTTAATAGAGACCGGATAAGTAAAGAGAGAATTTACTAAAGTCGACATCGGCACAAGATCACTTTACAGGCGTAAAATAAAATCATTAGTGAAACTTGTGCATAATAGTACATTTCGATACTAGTGCGGAAAGTGTGTCATTACTTCACGAGTAACGAGATATCTTGCCACGAGCCGCAGGCGAGTGAAGAATGACACTTCCGCACGTGTATCGAACGACGTTTTTTAATACAGTTGCGAAAAGATGAGAAAAACAACGAGTAAGGAATTAGAAACGTTTATATTATTAATTTTGTAATTGCAATAGAACTGAAAAAAAAAAATAATAAAGTTCCACAAAAATTAAAAAAATCTCCTAATAAAAAAAAACTATCTTTATTTATTTATTTTTTATTTATATAATAGTTAATGGCACAATTTGTACAATTATTGGGTGTGATATTGAAAGTTTTTGCTGGTAAATTAAGCGTTTGGCTGACTGAATTATTAATCTCACATGTCTGTGAAGATTGAGTCACTGGGAAAAGAGAAAAGCACTAGTTCGCAAAAACCAACTTTGCGCACGCTAAACAGCTACGTAAAGTAGCACTTTTTGAGCAACTGTATTAAAAATTTTATTTACAAATCAACAGGATACCTAAGTATTATTGAAAGCGTAACCGGTGTATGTAATTTTGCACTAATACTTCATCCGCGAGCGTGGGCCAACGCAAGTGGCGAGTCAGTAATTGCAACAATTAATTAAATTGGATCGGCTCTATTGCTAATTGAATTTACCCGTATATTGTTATAATTAATTTCCAACGGAGTGTTCCCGTGAAAATCGATTAAAATACCACGCGTGCCTGCTTTATAGTGTTCCCCGCATTTTATTGGGCTCTGAATATTATTATGGAAATAAAGACGAATTCAGAACACGCGTCGTTAAGAACTAGTTTTATATTTACGGAGTTTGTTTTACTTTTCAGACGTACTCGTAACTGCAAAAGTTTGGTAATTATGCGACAACTAGGTACTTTGTTTACTTTGCAAAATCATACCATAACATTATTTTACGAAAGTTTTCAGCTGCGCTTCAGAACTTTCTAGTTGTAAATTATAATGTAAAATGTGGATACCTACTTGTTCTCGTGAGCTAATGTTTGTCCGGGCTTCGGATCGATGTTCGCCGGGGCCTGGTAATCACATAATTTTTAATACAGTTGCTCAAAAAGTGCTACTTTACGTAGCTGTATAGCGTGCGCAAAGTTGGTTTTTGCGAACTAGTGCTTTTCTCTTTTCCATTTTTGTTAAATTTATGCTTGTTCCAGTTCATGACTATTTATTGACAAGTGTTAATATTAGTTTCCTTTAAACGTCGTAATGGACATTAAAACTTACTGTTAATTTAAGAATACGAAAACTATACATATTTCATAATTGATTACTTACCTCTTTATCATTATAACACGTTTATTTTTTAAATATTGAATATTGAATAACCGTTCTTAATAAGTCGTCTGAGTGAAACGGAACAGCTGCTGAAACGCCTGTCAGAGAGAGGCGTTTTTTCTTACTGGAAGCATGTTTTATGTTTGCAAAGGCAACATTCGATATTGTTTTTATAAATATACGATACACAAATAATTGTAAATAAAGATATTTAGGTTACAATAGTTCAATGTTTTATATTTACAATTGGTTGTCTTTTACATCAAACACTTGAAAAAAAAAACTCCATGGAAGTGGGTTCATAAATAACAAAATCCATTCTACTCGATAATGAGCTAAAACGACACCTCTCATAATTTTTCAAAAGAAGACACACTTTCCGCACTAGTATCGAAATGTACTATTGTCACGACCGTCATATTTTGAGATACACATTTTGCTTGTTCCTGACTAAAATAGACGTAAACGTTGTAAAAATCACATTTGACATTACATTCCTGAAAATAAGTTTGGCTTCAGTTTAAAAAAATGTTCTTTTCCTGGTGATAATGGATGGATACTTCAAATGACAAAATCACGTTTTATTTACGATTGCATATTGTTTTCAGTTGGTAGTAGTTAATCAGTTGAAAAATACAAATAACTTATCAAATTTACGAATACCCCTTAAATTAATACTGTCGAGTATTTTGAAGACTATTTATTTGACTTTTACAAATAATAGAACAATTTGTCTAATTTAAGCAACGAACGATATCAAAGAAGGTTACATTTAACACTCCCCGGCTAAACGAACCGGTAGGTTGAAGACCCCTGCATAATAACAGTTATTATAATATAAAAATAAGTCGTAAGTAAACTGAACAAAGCATTTTAACTACACACATGAAAATAACAAACAAAATAGTAGTTAATTAACTGTCAAAGTCCTCCAACCTTCTTGGCGGTCTCACTATTCTTCCAGACCGTGTGGTGGTCAATTCTTCATGACCCTTGTCAGAATCGTGAGACTCGTCAATCGGATTTTCTTTAATTCTCGTTGAAGTCATGAGTCGGTCAAGTGGTCTAAAGCTGTCTGTGGACGTAATTTCAAGTGGGTAGAGCCGCTGCGCAGGCCTAACTAGCTCTCCGGTAGCGGTGCGGATCCTCGCAACTCGTTTTTCAGCGTCTTTACCTTTAAACACCTCTATAACGACTCCAATCGGCCAATTGACTCTCCTGTGATCATTAGCAACCTCCACGAGGACAACGTCGCCTACCTTGAACTCTCGCAATTTCGATCTCCGCGGCTGCACGAGTGTGCTCAGGTATTCAGACCTGAAACGCTGTCTTAAATCGTCTCGTAATTGTTGACAATACCTCGCGCGTCGGTTTAAGGTCTTTCTATCAACTTGGTCAACATCTGCAACATCGTGTACAAAGGAAGGTTGAATAAACATCAACGGCGTCAAAGAACGAAGCCCATCGACACTTGCGTCGACATATGTGAGGGGCCGGCTGTTAATAGTGGCCTCACAATCACACGCTATAGTGACTAGTTCCGTCAAGGTAACTGACGCTCGTCCTAAAAGCCTTCTTAAAATTGACTTAACTACTCCGATTAATCTCTCATAAAAGCCTCCCCACCAAGGAGCGCTGGGCACTAAGAAATTCCACTTAATCCGCGTAATGGATGAAAAACAAAGTATCTCGTTCCAATCTAGAGTGCTAAACGCGTTATCCAGACCCCGGAAGTTGGTAGCGTTGTCGCTATACAAGCACGAAATCCTCCCTCTACGCGCAATAAACCGCCGCAAGGCCATGATGAACTCTGCGGTAGACAACGACTCAACTACCTCCAAATGTACGGCTCGATAGGTAGCACACGTAAAAAGTACAATCCATGCTTTACTTCCTGACTTTAACAGAAGAGGACCAGCCAGATCTACACCTGAAACTTCAAAGGCAGCACTAGCTTCCATGCGTCCCTCAGGTAAACTGCCAGTTGGCAGCTGACAAGGCTTAGCCCTAAAACGTTTGCATTTGATACAGGCATTAACCACCTTCCTGCACAGCCTACGTAAACCGACAATCCAAAAACGCTCACGTAAATTACCCATTAGCATTTGTACACCAGCGTGTCGCAATATAAGATGCCGCTGCTGAACTAAGCGTTGAACTATGGGCTCGTTTCCCGGTAGAACTATGGGAAATTTAAAATCTGTACCCTCACTACCTAAACCTAGCTTAGTTTTGAGTCGTATAATACTTTGCTCATCGATGAAAGTTTCTAAGTTGCCACTATTTAGAACCATATCTCTATAACTGTTCTGAATCAGTTTGATAAGAGCATTTTCCGCGTTTACGAACTCATCGTACGAAAGCTCTTCCATGAATGGTTCTGGTTTTCTCCTTAACCTAAAAATCCAACCTATCATTCTAACAATTTTAGAATATGCAGAAAAATAACGCATCCTTTCTAAAAAGGAATCACATTCCGCGAGCATCGTGGTAACTTTCCTACTGCGCTCATTTACAACTTCGCTGAGGTCAGTTTCAAAAGCAGCAACTGGCCACGCTAGCTCGTCTAAACGCAACCAATCAGGGCCTTCGTACCAACGACTTTCATACAATTTCTTGGGGGGCATGCCTCTTGAAGGAGCGTCTGCGGGGTTGAGGTTACCGGGAACATGTCGCCAATCAGAAGGAGAGCTAAATGATTTTATTTCATTTACCCTGTTGGTCACAAAAACGCTCCAATCACCGTGGCCCTTGATCCAGGTTAATACGACGCTGGAGTCTGACCAATACAAAATGTTGCAATTTTTTAATGCCAGCGATTCTATGACATTTCTTGCAAGTCTGACACCAAGTGTCGCGGCGATCAACTCAAGACGCGCTATGGTAATTTTCTTTAGTTTAGTAACCGGCGCGACCCTAGATCTCGCTTGAACTAAACTTAGATCAACACGTTCCCCGCATTTCGCCCGTAAGAAAATGCAAACTGCGTATGCAACTTGACTAGAGTCGCAAAAGACGTGTAGTGTATTCTCAGATTCACTGAGGGAAAACGTAGCAAGACGCCTAGGAATTGTTACCTCGTTAATGAAATGTGCTTCGTCCAGCCACGCTTTGAACTCGTCACCTAATTCTTTAGGCAGCACCTCGTCCCAAGTAAGCTTCAAAGGCCACGTCTTTTGTAGTATCATCTTAGGAACAATCGACGTAGCGCAGACGATGCCAATAGGGTCGAATACTCGTTGCATAACGGATAATAACGATCTCTTGGTCAATTTCCCATCTGAAATTTTCAAGGTATCTGCGTTAGAACTAAGACAGTCACCTTCAATGTTCCACAGTACACCTAAAATAGAGATAAACCTTGTTTGATCGCATACCTTGACTGGACTAGACACCCAACCTCTTAAATCGAATTTGCCGTCACTCATTAACCTTTTAGACTCGTCAATGAACCGTTCTAAAGCCACTTCCGAATCCACGCTTGTCACGCAATTATCGACATAAAAAGACCTTTTTAATTTCATAGCAGTCTCACGAAGGTCCGCCGGGCAACTATCAAGATGGTGATTGATGGTAGCGATCAGATGGAACGGACTTGACGCGACACCGAAAACTACACGTCTATGACGATAAGTTACGGTCCCCTTGTTAATATCGTTCACGTCTAACCACCACAAGAATCTTAAGTAGTCCCTATCGCTAGAAGATAACGATATTTGCAGAAAAGCCTTCGCGATGTCAGCGGTGACGCCAATGGCTTCTTTTCGGAAATTTAACAAGAGCTGCGGTATTTGTTCTAACAAATTAACACCCTTCTCGAGACACGAATTCAGCGATATGCCGCTGGAGTCCCGCGCCGACGCATCGAAAACAGGCCTAATCTTTGTTGTTAGGCTAGATTCTTTTATTACTGCGTGGTGCGGCATATAATGACCCTTGATGCCTTGATCGGGAGCAACCTCTATAATGTCTAACCCTAACCACTGTTTGAACACTTCGTCATACTGTGTGATCTTACCTAGCTGTTGGAGCCGCTGCGTCGTAGAACAGAGCCTCCTTTTTGCCGCATAATAATTGTTTTGCGGGCGCGACACGTCGCACCACGGCAATGGAACCTCATAACGCCCTTCCTCATTCACCGTTATACTCCTTTCGAAGCACTCGAGTACCTTGGCGTCATGAAGGTTTTTCAGGTCTTGCTCAGCGGGATCTTTGATGCCTAGTGTTTCCAAGTTCCACAGTTCTGAAATTTCAATGCGAGAAAGACAATGAAGCGTAGTTGTAGTATTTAGTACCGAGCTATAAATTACATTCACGGGTCCTTGTATCGTCCAGCCCATCATTGTTCTTATGGCGGTCAATGTGCTACTTACGTGAACAAATTCGCCGGTCAGAAGCAAACTACAAAAGTCAGCCCCTATTAGTAATTGTACGTCGTCAGGTGAGTCCGTTGTGTCAGTCAGTACAATATCGCGATTTTTCAACTGTTGGATAATATCACTACATCTAAATTTTGGCAAAAAACCGCAAATGTTTTCCTGTTCAACTGTAGACATTTTCATTTGAAAGTCATTTTTTAAACTAGTGACTCGAATGTCATAAATTTGACGTTCTTCCGTATTTTCTTCTTTTCCGCCAAACAAACAGTGTGTAATGAACTCCTTTCTCGCCGGTTTCAAGTGTAGCTTTTCAACAAGATCCTTGCGTATGTACGATCTTTGCGCTCCGCTGTCTATGAGTGCACGGGCGCAAACTTTCTCACCGTCGTTGGATGAAACTTGTACTACTATAGTTTGAAGTAGGGTGGTTGACTTCAAGTTACAATGAAGGTTGTTTGATTTCTCCGGTTCTTGCTCTGGCTTGCTTTTGCTGGTGCCTTGTTCGTTTATATCAGGGCACATCAAGATACAGTGGCGTTTCTTGCACAATAGGCATTTGGGAAATAACTTACAGCGCTTTGCTAAATGATTACGTTTTAAACAAATGAGACACGCTTTCTTTGCTTTTATTATCTCTGTTCTCTCCGCGAGTGTCATTTTAGCTGCCTTTAAGCATTCTATTGAACAGTGTGTATCCTTTTCACACCAGATACATGACGGAGATGTATTTTTTCGGTTCTCCGGTTTAGCTTCGGCGACAAAACAGCAAGTAGGTGCCTTGGGGACCGAATTTGGAAAAGTGCTTTGATGAGCCAACTGTATTCTCTCTTCGGATTCTACCTCTAATCTGAGGAATTCCACGAGGTTGGACAAATCGTTTCTGCCTTTATTATCAGTGGCTCGGTAGCGGTTCCATGCTCTAAGTACCTCATCTGGCAAGGCCGACTCTACCATCGGGAACAGTATTGAAGCGTATTTATCCTTTGTGACACCTAAAGTTTCGAGCGCTTGCAAGTGCGTCTGTAGGCTGTCATATAGCGCTGGTAGCTCCTTCGAATTTGCTGGGTTTTTCCCTTTCTCTTGCATCAATTCTAGTAATCCTCTCACATAAGTCTCGATTAAGACATCATCGCGTGCAAACCTGGATTTCAGAGCGTCTAAAGCCTTTTTGTAATTCTTGCCGCAAGGTGGGTAGCTCTCGACCAGCTGCCTGGCACTTGTATTTGGTTCCATGGACTGCAGTAGATATTGGAACTTATCAGAATCGTCCATTTCCGGGTCTACGTCGATTTTGGTAAATTGTCCCCAGAACAGCAGCCACCTTTTTACCTCGCCATTGAACTTAATTATTTCCAGCTTCGGCACTCTGACTCTGCGTTCCTGGCTGTGTCTGATGGTAGACTTCGCTGACCTTAAAGAGTGCGCATCCTCGTCGTCTCTTGTCTTGCTAAATTCTTGAAATTTGGCCCTTAGTTCCGACCAACGGATTTTATATTGAGCGGCCCGATCTTGGTCTTCTGCGAAAGTGGATTCGATGAAATTTTCGCTTTCGCACCAAAGGTCCCTCAATTGTATTTCACAAGTAAACAGTTCTTCGGCGCAATCGGATAGTCTGCAGAATTTGCCCTCCACATATACATTTGTCTCCTTGCCGTCCTTGTGTAGCTGGAGAGCCTGTTCAAGGGCGTCGGCTGACAAAGTAAACATTTTGCGGAACTGGGTCCTTTTCCTTTTTAACACTTCCATATTTAACGCTTCAGTTAATTTTGTTTACAATTACCTATTTTAATTTAATTTAAATTTATTTTATTTTATTTCGTCACGGTCGCCATGTCGAGTATTTTGAAGACTATTTATTTGACTTTTACAAATAATAGAACAATTTGTCTAATTTAAGCAACGAACGATATCAAAGAAGGTTACATTTAACAAATACTATTTGATTCGGAGTATAAGACCCACTGCTGGTGAGTCCTAAGCCGATGTCCAGCAGTGGACGTCTTTCGGCTGAAATGATGATGATGATGATATAACCCAAACATTTCAATATTGGCACGGTATGGAACCACACTTAAATTATTACAACGTATTTTGAGCGTCTAGGAGAAATTTCACAATTTCAACTTTAAATACATTTCATTACAGCACAGTCTTGAAGAAAATTAATTCTAGTGAAGCTATTAAGAGTTAATTTACGTTAACTGCCTCATTATGCATTTAATTTATTACTTTAGACTAAGAAGTTAAAATATTTATGGCTGTGTCATTTGAATGTGACGTTTATATTTTATGATACTACTTTTATTGAACATTTTAAGTATCATCTTATTTAGTTACCTACCTATCTTTTAAGTAGCCCACGTAATATAAAAAGTAGCCTGCATTCCCACAACCACAGGAATGTAAATATTTATTATGAATAGGTCATGACATTTTAAGTTTCAGGTCTGAAAAATAGTTTAGAACAAAGACACAGTTATTGGATAATTACTTTATTCCATCAAGAATCACTGAATCTCGATTTCCCAACGGAACCCAAAAAAAAACATGTTATTTTTTTTTCATGACCCGATCCATCACGGCGACATTTCATTAACGGCAAGGTGAAAGAATGAATATGTATGAAGGCAATTTTCAGGTCACTCGGGGCGGATTCTCTGCATGTGCGTTACCAGGGAATCGCAGTACCTGCTCACGGGATCTGAAGACACGAGCGTCATCGTCTGGGACCTGCACACGCTTGCTGTCAAGGCGAAAATGACGTGAGAACTACCACTGTTATGAACCAATAGTAACTCGATAGGTAGTTAAATGTTAAAGTTTTGGATGTGCGTGTACAATTAATTACTTCCATTCCGTTCAAATTCCAAATAGTAGCTTCAAAAAGTTTTTAACTTGTGTGGCAATTTTTACTCAACATGGCTTCACTTACAGACTGTACTTCCATACGCGAAGATTTGATAATATTCCTCCATGGCATAGGGTAGTACTCTACACCCGTGTATCTGCATGGAAATATGCTAAGATTATAATTTATTACTCAATAAAAGTCACGAGGCAACTTAATAACAGGTTCTTAAATTCTTGAAGGCATATTTAATGAAAAGTAGGGACACGGATGAAAAATTCATCCTTTAAATTGCGAATCTTTGCAGCAGGTGTCCTGTTAACGAATGGAGATTTAAAAGCGTTATCGTGTAAATTCAAGACAGCCTTCGTGATGTCATAATTAGAGACATAATTAAGTAATTTTTACATCAATTTGCACTTTTTTTTGGAAATGTATAAACTTTTGAAGATTCGTATGGGACAACATTATTATTATGAAGATGGCACTCTTATTATGTGCTTTTAATTATGAATGATTACATTACCCCTAAATATTGCAATAAAGAATATTACTAAAGAGGGTGTACATCACAATATTTTTTTTCATGTTAACATAAATACCGGCCGCTAAGAAAATCGACGTTTTTTTTTAGAAACAAAATGTCGGCAGTCATTTGTTTCTCATTGAAATCTTCTTGTAGCTTGCTTTTGTTGAATTTTACAGACATAACTTTGCTAGCAAATTAAATGAGTAGATATGTACATTTTGTTTGTAAAGGGAACACATCGCGCCCGTATTGTGCGTGGCAGCCATCGTGAACCGTTCACTGGTCATCAGCGGCGGGGAGGACTCTGCCGTGATCGTGGCCTCACTAGTCGACGGCACCTTGGTACGTGTGAATAATATCTGCCAACATTACACACCAATCGTTTTTGACATGAAACGTCTTTAATAAGTTTAAAATCACAACGACACATACGAGTACAAGTTAGAAACGCGGAATTTCTCATTTTGTCACGAATAGGGATGACGACAGGGTGAAAAAATCGAAATTATAGTTAGTCCGCCAGTCAGGTAATAAAAAAATATTAGACACGATTTTTCTTTTATCAAATTAACAAAGAATGACTAAGTTAAAACGCATTAAAGTTGGAGAGTGGGGGCTAACTACGTCACCGTTAGGTATAAATCGTACCTAACCGTGACGTCACGCGACATTTCAACTCAATATATCTCCGTATAAGTTTGATTATGTGAAAAATTAAAAAAATACGTGTCCAATACTTTTCAATAATCTTCCTGATAGACTAAGGAAAAAACTTGTCGTCATCCCTATTGGGCTATCCCGTCTTACCTTAATGACTACAAAACTATTAGCTTTAGAACATGATTTTAATGTTATTATTTAACTCGTATAGTCAGTTCGAAGTTATGGACAGATGGACTGGGTAGCGGAAACCGACTTTTCACGTTAAAACCAATGGCCGTATGCACCGACACCATAATTTATTTGGTTAGACTTTATTTGACTTTATTTTGTTGGTTCATATCTAACTGACCATGAATGTTTAAAAGAGGCAGACAGTATTTTTAATAATCAAGGGATGGAAAGATATTATTTGTCTACACTAAACTTGTACCTAATCTAGTGGCTGTCAGATAATCTCGACTGACATACCTATTTCGATTTACCTAGTTAATATTGACTTGATTTAAACCACAGTGGTTTTTAGTTGTGACGGAAGAAATAAAATTACTAACGATTGTTTAATTGCTATCATACTTCATCCATCTTTAACAGACCCCCAAACGGGCTTTTCATATGGCTAGTTCATAATAGTAAGTAAAATATGTCATAGTCGTGAATCCCAAAGCACAATGGGTCCGCGTGTAGACTATATTATTATGTATTGTCCGATATCATTCATAATGAGTGCGAAGGTCAGTTCCGAACTTCGGGACGTTTATAGATTAATGATAATGTATTGTCTCCTAAGGGATAGGGAAAAATAAAATTATGTCTGTAGATGATGGATAAAATTGCGGACCTAACGGACTAATTATCTAGTTTGCCACTGAGCGTGATAGTTGTTGCAAAAGGCCGAAATAAAACCATAAGAACGGGCTGCGAAACGATATGTAATGTCAAAGAGTGAAAAATCAATAAATTAAAAAATATAAAAACATAGAAGTCTAGAAAAAGTACAAAAGCTACCAAAACTCCTTCCGTCCGCAACAATCGTAAATAAAAAATAAGGAACATAAATAAAGAATAGCCACTTTTTGAATTTGAGTTACTTAGGATAGGTCTGTAAAATATTTTTTTTTTATTGATTAATATTTTCCTTAGCTGAAGTAGTGTTTTCTCAGCAGATTAGGTTGATGTTATATTTCCGTGTACCCGGAATATTAATAAAAAATAAGACCAACGTTTTGGTGTAATCACCGGGAGTGCTTTTAGGTGTATTTCGTACAAAATATTTCAAAAGCACTTCGTTTCTAAATTGTATACGAAAAAAGTAAACCAATTCCACTCCAAAACGAAAATGTAAGCATGACACAGCGAACCGGGCTTTGCTGACCCGAGTCCCTGCAGACTGATTTTCAATTTACTCCATTTTGCTCTCACAAACCCATTCCGAACGTAAACGCTGACGGAATCCAGCAGTGATCGGCCTTTGATGTAATTTCCGTTCATGATAATCATTTTTCTTTTATTAACCTAGCAAGTAGCACGAAATAACTTAGAAGAGTCGCCAGGAAGCTCCTTTCTCTTTTTGAACACTTGGAATGTTCAAAAAGAGAAAGGTTTGTGGAAATTCTAATTTTTTATTACTATTTGAAATAATAATAAAATTTGAGAATGGCACCAAATTTTACAATTTATAGTGGAGTAGAAATAGGTATTAGTAACTAAAATACATTTTGGTTGTAATAAATTGAATAACAACGACAGAAGGACCATTTTTTCCATACGAACTTAAAAATACAGTTCTTAGCTGTAATTTAACTTCGTATTTTTTTATCACGAGTTTAAACTAAGATTAAGTAATTAATTACATTTCTCAATCGAATGTCGTAATAACAACTTTCGATATTTTCGTCTAATCTAATTATGCATTGCAATGAGTTTTAATCCAGTTTGTTAATTTAAAAAAATCTCCTTCTTTAACTATGAACTCTCATATTTTTTCTTCACTTACGAGTAGACACAATAATGCTTTTATTTAGGTAACTCTGAAATGAAATTGAAAATTTTTACTTGAAAATTGAGAATGTCTTCAATGGCTGGCCGTTTTTATTAACTACAAAAGAGCAAGTCATTTCAGACTTATTGCTCACAGAAACAAAATGATTAATGTTTATTTTGAAAGGTTGTATTCTCGGCAGAGTTATTGTAAAAATACGATCTAAGCTTTAAATACATAGGGGTACCTATCTAAATGTAACTTAGTGGCAGGTGGAGATTTAGGTTTATAATAAAATCTCCGTCGTACTTATATAAAAAAGTCTGTCTGTCAGCGATAAATTCAAAAATTACTGAACGGATTTCAAGCGTCTTCACTAATAGATTCTGATACCTACAGGGGTTTAGTTGGAAGGTATTTGCGCGAAGCCAGGGCAGGCCGTAAATAGTTATAATGGTATTAATTTTATACGGTCTTCCAATAGGTGACAAAACTCGACCATCACCGCGGCTCCGTGACCGGCGTGAAGGTCCTGCAAGACGGCGAGATATTAGTCACGTGCTCCCAGGACGGGACAGTTTGCACGTGGAACGTGGACAACTTCACGCTACTCAGCACTATCACTGCCGGCGTCCCGGTTCACGCCATGGAGATCACAGATGACAACGTGTTCTTGGTCACGCTGCAGGGAGACAACGAACTGCACGTCAGGACGCTGATCACGGGAACCTACCTGCATATGTTGAAGAGGCATAAGACCAAGGTAAGTGGTTAATAGGTCAGCTGATATGATAGAGATGATATCGACTAAATTTTCATGGCCCAGCCGGCGAATATGGCCGCCATTAGTTGTCTGGTCTGAGTACCTACCCAATGTGAAACCTTGAAATAAGTACTTATATAGTTGACTAATAATTGACATACTGTTTGAAACAATTCTCGAATTACAATACATGAATTAAACACGTAACATACCTACACAGAAAAGCAACCTACATCTAAGTACAATGCTAAAACACAGAGGGGTCTCAACGAACACTAAATAATGCAAAAAAGTCTAAAAAGCACAACAAAAAAAAACCTGGGACAAAAGCCGAGCAATTAATTAATTAGCGCAGAACTGGCGCTATCTAGGGGTAAAAGGTCAGGAACGCAGACGTAACGGACAAAGCCTCAGTAACAAAGTAGGTTCTGCGTAATTTAATCAAATAAGCGGTGCGCGAGATGAAACAATTATTTTAACCGCCCACGACCGCGCGATTACATGCCGAAACAAATGTTTCATCCCCCGTGCCATTATTATTTAAAATGATACTATTAATATCTTGCACTTTCGTTTTACCTTTTGCCTTTATCATCATCATCATCATTTCAGCCGAAAGACGTCCACTGCTGGATATAGGCCTCCCCCAAGGCTCGCCACTCAGACCGGTCCTGTGCTACTTGCTTCCACCGCTTGCGCTTTGCGCTTGCGTGTGTGTTGCCAGTGATGACTTATGATTCCGAGACGTGGGCGCTTACGATGGGCCTCATAAGAAGGCTCAAAGTCACTCAGAGGGCAATGGAGAGGGCTATGCTCGGGGTTTCTCTGCGTGATAGAATCAGAAATGAGGATATCCGCAGTAGAACTAGGGTCACCGACATAGCCCGAAGAATTGCGAGCCTTAAGTGGCAGTGGGCGGGGCACATTGCTCGCAGGACTGATGGCCGATGGGGCAAGAAAGTCCTGGAGTTGCGTCCGCGAACCGGGAGACGAGCTGTCGGTAGGCCTCCAACAAGATGGAGCGACGACCTCGTGAAGGTCGCGGGAAACCGGTGGAAGCAAGTTGCCTTTATACTGGGACTTATTTGTGGTTCATAATATCTGATACGGCCCTATGTAAATTTTCATGCAATGCTCGGTTGTTTGGTGAAATAAAATAAAAAATATAGTGCTTGTACAGTCAGCAGCAGAAGTAGATAAGCTGTCCAGGTGTTCAAAATGACCTACACACGACCTTATTCTTAAGACGTTAAGGGCGTGTGTAGGTCATTTTGAACACCTGGACAGCTTATCTACTTCTGCTGCTGACTGTACTACTGAATGCATGTCAAATCCATTTCCTAAATTAGTGCCTACCTGCAAGCCGTGGAAAATAAAATCAAATGGAAAAAATGTCTTATATACAGAGATCGATGGAATTAGATAATTCCGTAGGATACTTAATAAACCTGCTGTAACTTTTATATTTATTTTGTTTACTTAATCGGCGAACTTTAAAATGAATGTCATGAAAAGTTGACCTCCGAATCGTAATAACGTAACATCGCATAAAATATTCAACGCACGTAACCATCGTGACATATAGAGGAAATAACTCAGTCTACAAGAGGACGGTCCTCTTGTAGACTGAGTTATTTCCTCTATATGTCCTCTGAGGACCAGACACTATCACAAACTTTTTAACTTCAACAATCTATCAAGGTCCGAGCATCCTGCTTTTAGAAACACTACAAGATAAACGAGGTCCATCTAACAGAGATAAACCCAAAGGTCGGCCCTGACTCAGCCTGGAAAACTCGACAATTACTCCCAAAAGTTACCTTACTCCGTAAATCCTCCAAAGTACAAAGTTCGAAATTGAACGCACCTGAATAATGGTCCATGTTTATGAATCGGTCGATAGTGCAACAATCTGCGACAATTCGCTTTCATTCAACTGAAAATATTCGGGTTAATAGCCCAAACTTTGTAAGTTTTGTTGCATTACAAGCAATTTGGGACATTGTAGGACATAAAACAGTATTTTGATTCAGATTAAGTTTACGACTAACTTTGTAGGATAGGTACCAACTGTTTGGTGGCTGCAATTTTAAAACTTCTATTACCTATTTGTTATCTTCCTAGTATTTCTGTAGTTTCTTTCTGATATTGATGCACCTACTCATTTTTCTTTCTGTTTGGCCTTATGGTTGACTGGTAGAGAATGCCTTTAGGCATTAAGTCTGCCAATTGTATACATTTTGTATGTGCAATTAAGTTTAAATAAATAAATATGACGATTGCCGATCCCATGTCTACTCGCAGATAGCTACATCGAAGTCGTTCTCTTACAAATCTCTATCCCAATCCGGTTCCTTGAAGTATCAACCACAAGCCCGCGTATCTTGCGCTAACTTTCCGACCCAAAGCAATTGAGGGGTCTGTAAATTGCCTTAGCCCTTAGTTATTCTCGTGGAGTGGAAATAAAATACAGCTGATTCGCTCTAAGTGCCTCCGAGCTCCGTCTTATTGCATTACCGGAACGTAGTGCTAACTACGAGCGTTTAAATAGCTATCAATAGCAGTCTCGCAATGATTCTTACCGCATTTGCTTTCAGTTCTTTTTCTTGGAGGAAATCTCTTACAGCAAATGTTTCGTGTAAGGTTCTCTCTTTTCTTTTGTCTTTAGTATTGTGTTTAATTATAGTATCGTTGTAGGTATATTATTTACTCATTGTTTTATATTATTTACAATTGGTCACTGTTATTTTTTATTTGATTACCTAAAGGATTTTACTAATACTTTCATAAGCGTATCGTAGCTAGTCGTTAAGATTGAAAGTCAAACATTGAGAAGTGTTCATCACTGGCGTTAATCGTATCCTAGACTGAAATGTTTTACTTACCCATGGCATGAGTAAACACGTGTACCTTGGATAATAAATGAACTTTGCTGCCCGCTTATATAAAATGAGAAGGTGAAGTTAGCACTTTTTGGACGTCCTGATTGGCTCAAGTCAGGTTAGGTACATACTTGTGTCACACAGAAAAAGTAAACCTAAATTGACAACCTTCATACAAATCAGCGTACGCCCGAAATAAGTGTTAAATGCGATGATAGATGTCGCTGCCCCCTTATCAAGGAGCTCACATACAGAGCTTTTCCGACATACATACGACGCAATGTAAAAAGATCGTCAGTCTATATACCTTGTCTATTCTCTAGTAAGTGTAGTTCAAGCTTTCCCCTTTTCGAGTATAATTGTAAATTGTTTGTGTACCCGATTTATTTCCTTCTCGTAGGTGAAATGTTTCTCGGTGGCCCACGACTCGTCGCGCGCCGCGGTCGGCCTTTCGGACCAACGGGTGTACGTGTACAGCCTCCACACGGCTCAACTCCTGCGCACTCTCACCGTGGCGCACGATCTGGCCGCGCTGGCCATCGCCGACAAAGACCACTTCCTGCTGGCAGCTGGTATGGAATCAGAAATGACTAACTCGTTTGAACTTTGTCACATTAAACTTTATTAACTTCAGTCGGCAGTAACTTTGTTGTGAATATTGGTGAGCCTCGGGTTGTGGTCGGTAATATATCCACAAAACGTCTTGTTTTTGCTACGGAAGGTAAAATTTGAAGTTTGCTCCTTAGAGAATCTGTTCTAAGCCAAAACGAGAATGGATAAAGGAACTGGGCCTAAGTGTGTCTAGCAGTGAACGTCTTTCGGCTGACATAATAAATGTAGAGAATACAAAATTAAATCATGGATGATTTTAATTAAGCTTTACCTGTGGAGACTTTTAAATGAGCTAAGCCACTAATGAAGCCGTGGTGGCCTAGTGGTTCGACCTACCGCCTGTCATGCAGAGGGTCGGGGGTTCAATTCCGGCTCGAACCTCTAAGTTTACTTATGTGCGAAATTCAATTTTTCGGTGAAGAAAAACATCGTGAGGAAACCTGCACGCATCTGCGAAGTAATTCAATGATGTGTGTGAAGTCCCCAATCCGTACTGGGCCCGCGTGGTGACCATAGCCCAAACCCTCTCGTGATGAGAGGAGGCCTGTGCCCAATGGGACGCAAAATAGGCTGTAGTAGTAGTAGTAAGCCACTAATGGAGCATTAAGGTTCTTAAACAAGCCAATATGTGGAAGAAACTGATGAATAAAATTTAACCAATTGTATTTTTTTTTCTCTATTCCTCTATAGGTGGAAACAGAGTGACAATTTACTCATTCCATACAGAGGACAATCTAACAAATTTCCGACCAACGAAACAGCTCAAACGGCGCCAGACAAAATCCAAGACGAACATCAGCCTGTTACAGGTACGTAATAAATCTACGTTTTTAAACACTTTTTTATCTCCTTTGTGGATAAAATTATGAAATATTCTCGTGAAATATTACGTCGTCAGCTTTTCAGTCCCTTCGAGCAACATTGACTGGAATCCGCTTTATGTTTAAAGTACGAGATTAACTGTCAGCACATTTTCCGCTCAGCCGGGCATATTTAAATAGTGATTGATTTGATGAACCAAAGCTAACTTTAATCTTTTTTCTTTTTACTTGACCTGCATTATTTGCAAGCACTTATTCTACAGAATTCCAATTTGCACGAATCGTACTGGAAAATTGTAGTTGTTCATTATAATCCTTTGAAAAAGGAAGGGTTGATAAGTTTTCGCTCCTTTTATCATGGCTTTTCAAAGTAAAAGTTGCTTTGTTTAAAATTCTTGTTTTATGTTCAGGGCTTTTAACAGGGATTTAACTTTACTTGTTTACGGTTTTGTTGGAGGCTCAAAGATGTGTAGGGACTTTATGTAAGTAGCCTTCTTTATCCAACTGGGCCAGAAAAAGGGTTGTGTCAAGCTTTGCTTAAAATGTCTGAATTGCTGTAGTTATGTAGGTATTTTATTTACCGCACTTTGTAGACGCTCTGTAAACGGCCTGATAGATTTTGAGCGTTTTTCTACTAAAAGCGTTTAATCTGCTATCAATCACTTTATTGGCCGCATTAATGTCTAATTTCCTGTGGATTAGAGATGGAATTTGTTGGCGTGTCTAAGTAGACACGCCAACGTGTCAACATACCTAAATGTGTGACTCTTTTCAAACTAAAAAGGCCAATTATAACCTACTTTCTTACTAGAAATCGAACAACAACGCGGCCAGGAGAGTGATAGCGTTTGAAAGGCTAGTAAAAACACCCTTTTATCTAATGCGGTGACGTTAGATTCATCCTGATTTTGTTTGTTTTTTGTTTTCATTTCAACAGGCAGAACAAAGCGAGTTGATCCCTATCAGCTGTCTGGAAGTGTCTAGGGACGGCCAGTTGGCAGCCAGTGGTTGCGCTCGTGGCTTGGTTCGCGTTTGGCAGTTGTCTACACATCGTCTCCAAGCGACCTTGAACGGCCATATGGGTCACGTGACTTGTGTTACTTTCTCCCCTAATAACCTATTGGTCTTGAGTGGATCAGAAGACCGAACCATCGTCGTGTGGCAGCTAGCTGATAATTCTGCTACGCTGACTTATAAGGTGGGTTCCAAGTTTCACCGTTCAGAAATGTCTTCTACTACTACTACAGCCTATTTGCGCTCCACTGCTGGGCACAGGCCTCCTCTCATCACGAGAGGGTTTGGGCTATAGTCCCCACCCGGGCCCAGTGCGGATTGGGGATTTCACACACATCTTTGAATTACTTCGCAGATGAAGCCGTGGTGGCCTAGTGGTTCGACCTACCGCCTCTCATGCTGAGGGTCGGGGGTTCGATTCCGGCTGGCACCTCTAAGTTTACTTATGTGCGAAATTCAATTTGAATTAACCACTGAGCTTTTCGGTGAAGGAAAACATCGTGAGGAAATGTCTTCTAATGAACTTGATTTAACTAGTTTTGGGTAGGTTAGAAAAGCTGCTTATAACTATCAATGTTAAATAACGATATGGACTAGACGTAATCCACTATAAATAATTTGTTTGCAAATAAATCTATAACGGCTCGGAGACAATATACTTCTTTGACTTTATTAAGCAAATGCGATGGAATTTCCTCGCTTCTTTGCACACTGTAAATCGTAGTACCTAGATTTAACCTGTTTGTTTAGAAGAAAATCCTTTCTTTATCTCAAGTGTACTTTCAGGGTCATTCAGCGGCTTTACAGTCTCTCCTGATGATGTCGGACAACCGTAGGGCTATGTCTGGCGATAGAGCCCGAAATGTGCATGTATGGCTTGTAGACTCTGGCATAGTCCTACATTCCACTAACGGACCGTCCGCCAGTATTGAAGTCACGCTCAACATGAAGTTTGCGGTAAGCACTTTACAATCACGCAGTCGACTATTTGGAACCATTTTACATAATAAAATTCTCGTGTCACAGTGTTTGTAACCAAACTCCTCCGAAACGGCTCCATCGATTCTTATGAAATTTGGAGTGTATGTTCAGTAGGTCTGAGAATAGGACGTAAGCTTTTGTTTATACCCAAAAAAAAAACTAAAGCGGTACGAAGTCCGCGGGGTCATCTAGTTGTACATAAAAATGCAACACTTAATTCAATTCAATTTTGATATGGCATGGCGTCAGATATGTATAACACTAAACTAGACTGCTTACTTTAGTCAAGCACGTGATCTCAGAAGGACTTTTCGTATGACATTTAACAGAGAAAAGGTCGGACGGACCTTCTTAGAGTGGGCATCACGTCCCCTTTGCTTTTTTTATTATGTAAAAAGATTGACAAACAGGCAGACCAGAGGCATTGGTGAATGCGTTGCCAATCTCGAAAGGGGAGGAGGATAGGGCGTATAGGATAAGGGAGGAATGGGGGACATGGGATTAGGGAAAATGGGATAGAAGGATATGGAAGAGGACGGGCCCCCGGTCCTCTCACTCACCGTACGAAACGCAATAGTGAACTATTACTTCACGCTGATATTCTGTGAAAGTGTGGCACTTCTCCGGACGAGCCGGCCCGATTTGAGCAATAATTAAATATTATTTGTAAGGCTCCACGACCATAAAAAAGTACCTACAAAGTTAAAGTTAAACTTGTCTATAAAAAGTATCTACGTCTTAAAAGATCTCGCTTACTGTGAAGAAAAAACTTGTTTTAAGCGTTGGTGCTGTATCATTTCGAATTAATTAAGTGACGAAGATGAAAAGACGAAGTTCTTACTTCGTCTTTTCATAAATTTATTTAAAATGGGATCACTAAATTACTTTGCACACTGGCTTACCTATAAACTACCGTTATTCACTGATAAACCACCCAGATACTAAGTAGTTAGTCTTAATATAAATAATATAACAGTTATCAGATACTGTGTCCGATTTACGAATTTTTGGGTAAAACAAATGTTATTGGACAATTCGCGTTTTAAACCGACATTAATCCACGCCGGACAAATGTCCCAGAGCGAGAAACCAATACAAAGTTTTCTCTCGATAACACGTTATTTCACTTAGGCCTTCCGACTGACGAACACTTCACAGAACTTGGCTTTTAAGGTTTTCGGCCTGTCGATTATAGTAAACGCTAATGTTTCGTTTATTCGGCGTTTGATTGACAGCGAAAAAGGTTGACTAATTTACTTACATATTTTATCAGTCAGTCTGTTTGATTCGGGTAGTTATGTGGAGATTCATCCAATTCCTAACGCGAAAATGTAATTCTGATTAAAGATTTTTTACAATCCAGACGAATTAGAATAAAGAGCGAAGAATTTAAAGCTAAGCGCCGATTCAATATTGTAACCATGTAAAATATGTATTCTTCCACAGTATGAATACGGGTTAGTCCGTCGTCAGCACTCCTAAACTTTTTCGTTTCGTAGGTGCTGTCTGACGGCGACAACTCTGTCCGTATTTGGGCTCTCACGGGCGTGGACAGCGGCGAAGACCGGCGAACGGTGTCCCACGCGGAGCGAGTCACCTGTTTCACGGTCACCGCTGATCTACAGCACGTTGTCACTGGCTCTATGGACATGTCGCTAAAAGTCTGGAAGCTGGACGGAGGGAAGCTGTCTCAGGTATGGACATAATAGGAAATCCTCAGGGTTGATTAGCGATACCAGACTCCTCAAGGAATAGAAAGGACATATTGCTAAAAGCGTGGAAGCTGGATGGGGAAAGCTTTCACAGGTAAGGTATATTAGCCGATAATTGTTGGGTTTCTCATAGTAGCACCATGTCCACGCAATCCAGGGTAAGGCAAGATACCCTACACCAAAAACAAAGTATGCTGCAATTCAACTCTTATCGACTTATGCAAAGTGACATTTCGATTCGGTTAGCAGAATTTAATGGAAGGGACAGACTCTGTCAGAATTCCTATAGAAGAGCTTGTTGGTATTGATCGGATGATATATTCGTTCGTATCTGAGCGTCGAGTTACCCATGCGTGAGTCTTCGTGCTTTGCGATTGCTATTAAACTGATTTCAGAAAAAAACAATGTTTGGAAAACTCTTCCGTTACTGAGTTACTAACACACAACGCACAGTTTAAAGCAGGTTTAAAGTAAGTACCTAGAAAGCTGAAATTGGGCATGTAGGTTCCTCGGGGAGTGGAGGGGAGCACTAAAAAGGGGGTTTCCCGAAATTCTTGCGGGAACGGGAAAAAAGGGACCACGCAGGTTATATCCCTATTACTTATACTTATCATTGGAGAGTGATTTGCAATTTTCTTTAAGAATGCAAACATTTTTGAAAAACATTCTTTTAATAGGTGCTGGTGGGTCACTCAGACATCGTGACGTGTGTGGCGGTGGCGATCACAAATAAGACCCAGGTGGTGTCTGGCTCGTGGGACTGCAACCTGATCGTGTGGGACATGAACACAGGCGCCGACCTGCACCTGCTGTCTGGACACCTCGGCAAGGTTACCTGCGTCAAGGTCACGGGCGACGGCTCAATCGCTGTTTCTTGTGAGTTGATTCAAGTGTTGCAAATTCGGACAGTTTTACCACATGTGTTGCTAGCAAAGTGGAAAGTGATTTCCGCTGCGTATAAGCATTTTCAACGTGGGACAGTCACAAATGCGTTGCCAGTCTCTAAGATGTATATTTGAGATAGGAAGTTGTTGATAGCTTGCATAAAAAAATATCATTATTGTGCAAGAAAGTTCTAGCGACGGATATGGCGACTGATAGGGCTGAATGTAATAAAAAATTAGTTCTAAAATTATCTTACAAAAACAAAAACCGCTATAAAATTACGAAGGTTAAGTGTAAAAAAAATGAAAATATAACGATTGTGGTTCAAAGGTGCTGAAGACAAGACCCTAATCATTTGGGAGACGAAACGCGGGCTAGCGCTGACGTCTTTAGCTCTGCATGTTCCCGCGCTCGGGTTGCAGATCACCAGCGACTGTTCACGAATCGTCATACACCTCTTGGACAGAGGTGGGTGTATAATTATGATTTTTCTAGCTAAAAGGCTGGTGAAATCCAAACCAAACCTAGTGTAAGGCATGTTATTGAAACGCAGCCATTGGACAATCTGTTTATTGTTTTTCTCTTTCACTGTTACTACTAAGCTACATATATCTGTCCTTGTCTTACTTAGCTATGATCCTATGCCCTTACACTAGATCAGGTGAGTTTTGATTTCTAATCCAAAGGTGAGTTGTTTCATATGGGCCGTATCAGCTTTATCACGTTTTGGTATTGAATTACAGCTTATATTGACCAGTTCTCCGTATGCGGTCGATGCAATGCACCAGTATGAATGTACATATTTCTGTTAAGTACTAAAATCTCCAAAATACTAAGCAAAGTCATTGGACGTAGTATGAAATTTTAGGACATGCAAAAATATTGAGAGTTTGTGCCTTTTTACCTTTACGTCTTGACGTTACACTGAAGCCCGTAAATTCATGTCGCAGTGTATTTGCTCTGCAAATGGCGCGTCATAAAATATTTCCGACTGTCGACTCACAACGAAGTACAAACTCAACGAGGCGCGACATATGCGGGTGTTCGCGTTCTATTATTTAAAAAAAAATGTAAAAGAGAATTACCTAATACGTAGGTCGAAAAATATTTTCATTCCAGTACCTACAGGTGCTAATAAGTCTTATCTTCATAGTTTGAAATTAATTGCATAATGTGAATTAATCCGGTTTGTGTCTCTAAGTATAATGTGACATTCATTGACGAAGACTTTTGTTAGGTGTAGAGAAATCATAGTTCACTCATTCAAAATTTCATTCTTGATAATTTTATACCATTGGTTGGCAAACGAGCACACAGACCACCTGATGGTAAGTGGTCTCTGCGGCCCACCCATGGATACAATACATCAGAACATTTCGAATGCGTTGCCAACCATGAGTTTTAAGACAAAATGCCTCTATGTTAGCAATTAACAATAGAGTAGGTAGCCCGTGGCTTTGTTTGTAAGTGAGCTTTGCGGCCAGACTTAACATGGAATCAAATTAAAGTGAGTTGAGAAACAGATCTCTGACTCGAGGTTCAACCAGTGCTAACCCAGATCGGGTCAAGGCACCTTATAATCTAACCTTCCAAATTCCCGTCCCATCTTGGCAAATTAAAATCTGATAGTGGCATATTTGAAGTAAAATAGGTTTATTGAATCTTGTAACGTATGAATTCGAATAAAATCACTTTGTAGTTGACACATAATATTTAATAGTTACATATAGAATTACCACAGAATCACCCGCCTAAATATAGCTGGCGCGTAACTCGCGCCCAACTCGCCCTTACCGTCATTTGTTTCATCCGGAGATGGAGAGTGGATCGTTGGCCCGCGTACTGGTACACACACATTTGCAAGTGTACAGACGGCCTCGCACATACACAGACATCCTCGCATGCAAACTTTGACACTTCATTGGAATTGTGTCCGAAATCGTGCTTTTGCAGACCGTGTCCGCCCTGTGGTTAAATGCTCACTGTTCCGCCAACAGGTTGCCTGCCGATTATATGCCTGCACAACACGCCGGCCACGTATGTCAAGATTCCCACGTACGCCGCTCCAACCAAGGATATAGACGGTGAGCGTTCAGAATACTTTTCATACCTATCTTATTAAATATTATGCTTTAAACAAGGTATGTATAATATTTATTTGTGCAAGCGATCTCAGAAACGGCTCTAAGATAAGGATTTGGACGCAATTTGGTTTTTGGGTTTTCAGTTGCGACAAATCGATCTACTTAACAAAGTCTCATATCTGGGATAGCTCAATTTTAGAATCTCGGTCACCCAGGTACTTAATATAAAATGTGTTATTTGCTCAGTTGTATGTTGTATATACTAAAGGACAATAGATACTAACATCAAAAGAAACCTTATCGAACTGAACTTCTAGAAAAATAAAAAATGTGTTATGATTGCTCGATTATATGGAATTACTGTTGCACAGCGGTTTATTAGAAACATCATCAGAAACTGTCAACTCGTATATTCGATAAATATGTGTACTTTAATAAGAAATAAGTTATTATTATTATTATAATGTCTTCTTCTTCTTTTATTTAAGAGCTGTGCTCTTGGCGGTGGAGTAACCGCCATGTCTCTTTATCTTGTGCCCGCCTTTTCAGGTCGTAATAAAACGGGGCATTTGCTCTTTCCTTCAGCTGGTCAAAGTAGGTTGAGCGGGGTCTACCTCTTCCTCTTCTTCCTTCCATTTTACCTTCCATAGCTAAGGAAACAATAATGTAGCGAGTCTAAAATATAAAAAATCTTTAAATTTTCCATTCTAGAAAGTAAATAAAAATAAGTAATTCTCACGCCAAACAGAGCTCCGGCCGCTAGCTCCGAAGCGTCCGATGCGGCGGCTTCTGAAGAAGGAGGTGTCTTTGGACACATACACGTGGCAGAAGAAATACGGGCATCTGACGTCGGCCGCCATGATGGCGCAGGTCGATGAGCGATTGAAACGAAGGTGAGTGCAAAGTCAATAACATCATAATCATCATAAACATCATAAATGCGAAGTAATTCAGATGAGCGTGGAGATATGTAGTTCGAGTCCCGAGGCAGGACATAGGCTTCTTTTTATACCGAAAAAACTGGCCAAGTGCGTGTCGGGCCACGCGCCATTCAATTCAATTCAATTCAATTCTTTATTTCATTATCAATTAGGAATGTATAGGGTTCCGAAGTAGACGATGCCCTTAGTACTTTTCTAAGCCTGCATCTTAGCTAGGCTGCGGTACGACGTGCCCATCCGACGACGCCCCTGCCGCTCAGTAGTATGTATAAAGGATTTTTACTTTTCCGTACCTACGCATTTTTGCTTGCTTGCAATTGGTCGACTATGACCCGGAAACTTGTATAGCCTTCTTAGCTGTGATAGTTTTCCTTTCAACTGCGTTATATATGCCACCACCATGAATTTTTCAGCTATCTGAGAACCACTTGACTCTACCAAAAAAATAGCACTTTAAAGCTTAATATTTCACAAACGCATCGTTTAATCAAAAAATGGTTTTAACAAACCCACAATGTTTTTCGAAGACCTATTCAACGACACCCCACATCGTGGGGTGAAAAAAAATACATCCCCACTTTGTATAAGAGTTTGTAGGGGAGTACCTACCCTAATAAAATTCAAGATTTTATTGTATCACTATGTTGGTGTAACTAATATATATATTTATACCAAATTAAAGCTTTCTAGAACTAAGCATCTCCGAGCAATAGACGACAGACGGGACGGACGGACATGGAAAAACTATAAGGGTTCCTTTTGTGGACTTCGGAACCCTAAAAACACATAGCTCCCGTGGGAACGCGATAACCGAATTCCACTCGGGCAGTAGTTCAACATATTCTCTACTAACGGCGTAAACGTCAAATCTTAAGAGGGTTTATTCCGAAAGTTGGCAACGTCGCATATAGCTGTCAAATGTTTCGCTGTTTTCATCAATTTATGAATATTACTGAATTAAAAAGAAGTTATCATTCTATAGTTGAATGACGCGTCTCGTTTTATATTTGTTGGTTAGGCATTCAAATGATAAGATTACATTCAAATGCATGGAAAATGCGATGGAAAGTTCTCAAAAGATTGTACTTCAATAATCCTAAAAATTCGTTTCCTATGATAATTGTTGCAATCCATACTTAATGTTTTATTCAACCATAGAGCGATAATTCATGTTTTCATTCAGTAATATTCAGAAATTAATGATAACAGCGAAATATTTGACAGCTATTTGCAACGTTGCCAACTTTTGGAGTAAACCCTCTTAAGCCTCCGTTAGCATAACGAGGCGTTTTGTGGATTTAGGAAACCGGTCTAAATAATTCAATCAGTATACAAATAAATTTATCATAGTGAAATCCATCGCTAAGTCTATTTCAAGGTTTGGTTACGGTGACGTTTGGTTTGTACATTCTAACCAATCAACGATCCGAATCCATTATCCTAATAAAATAAAATTCAGAATAGCTTTCTGAATTCTATTATTATGAACTTAATTTACTTACCATTTTATGAACCTACCTAGTCCACCTACTTAAAAAATCCTGTTTACCTACATCATGTTTGATTTAAACTCCATCAGATAGTAAGTATTTAAATCTTAGTAAGTTCACTGACTAGATATTGTAATCTAAAAGTTTCAGTTGTTAATATTTGAGATCAAAACTTGGGGCCAAAGTTCCGTTGAATATCTAAGTACTTGAAGTTTTCACGAATAAATTACATTTTAGATTCAGCTTGTAATATAAATCCCTACTTACCTACTTCAAGTTTCAATCTTGTAAACAGGTTATATCCACCAACATTCCCACTGAACAGAATATTTTCGAGAAGTAACCTTTCATCTTTTTAAAAAGAAACCGAATAATCTCGTGAAAGTATACCAACAATAATTTTTTTTAGGTTTTCCGTATCCGCTTCCATGGAGGAAATATCTAAAATACAAGAGGCGAAAAACAAGGATCTGGGATCGCAGGTAAGGGTTCACGGGAAAATTGAAATATCATGAATTCCACAACTATTTAAGTTTAACTACTACTAAAATTTAACTACTACTAAGAATTTTGGAATTCATAAATAATACCTTAAGTGATATATAAGAAACTTGGAGCTCTTAAAAGATTTCGCCAAGTCGTTAAACAACAATTCGTTGAAAAACTGGCATTTTTCCCGTTGAACAGTAAAAAGATCTTCAATAAAATGAAGTACTTAAGTACTTTTAATTTAATTTTAGTGACTTTATTTGTTTTACTTTCAAGAATAATATCGTACTTAAGAGGAAGTGCTGTTTGACTTGGGTTTGAACATTTGAACTTTGGAAACCTATTACGAATAATTATTCAGCATCAGAAAACCAAAGTAGGCATATTACAGTTTTAACCTCATACTTATTATGTCGTGTATTTTCCAACTATAGTAAAATATCGAGGTAGCACCGAATGTACTATAAGGCGTGGTAGCCTAGTGGTTCGACCTCCGTCTCGCATGCAGAGGGTCGGGTGTTCGAATCCGACTCGCACCTCTGAGTTTAGTTATGTGCGAAATGCAATTTGAATTTAGCATTGAGCTTTTCAGTGAAGGAAACCATAGTGAGCAAACCTGCGCGCATCTGCGAAGTAATTCAAGCATTTGTGTTAAGTGTTAAAAACCGCAATGGGCCTATGGGAACTATAGCCCCAAACTCTCTCGTGATGAGAGAAGGCCTGTCTGCCCAGAAGTGGGATGCAAATAGGCTGTTGTGGTGGTGAGTAACGAACGATGTAAGTGAAATGGGGGCTATCGCGTGTGAATTTGCCACTAGAGGCGCTAGTGTCGCGTGAGGTCCAATAACGTTCACTTTTCACTGGTTTTGACGGGCTTCATGATATAAATTATAATTTCTTTAATTTCCCTGTTGAAAAGTGATCTCCTTCGTGAAAATATCGCAAATATGGATTATTTGGCGATTAATGTGAACGCTTTGAAAAAAAAACGAACAAAACGGAACTGCACAACATTGCGGCATAGCTACTCGATACGATGATAGTTATTAATTATTAAAAACTTAATGAGATTCAAGATTTAAAACTTTGTTTCGGTGCCGATCTTATAAAGTCGCCTTTGACAGCTATACCTCTGGACCTTAGTCAACAGTGGCGCCAACTGGTGAGCAAAGAAACGATAGTCCCCATTCAATAGTCATGCTTACATCGTTACGTATTTGGCTGTGTGTCTGTAGTCTAACTAAACAGGCTGTAAAGCCTTATGGGTGAATATCAGATTTCGTTTGAAAATTTCTCATTTCTATGGCGCATTTTTTTTTCAATATTTCGAGTATTGCGGACAACATACCCTGTAAAAGACTTAAATTCAATAAAATATATCTTATTGTGCCAAAAATAGCTCCAATACTTTTTAAGTTTTAGCAGTTTGAAAATTTGATTGCCAAAGAAATTAGGTTAGGTCCAAAGAAATTAGAAAATATGCCAATAAAATTATAAAATGAATAAAATTTTGTCAAATTTATTAGAGAAATGCGCCAAAAAAAAATTGATAGAGTATAAAAGATAACCAGAAAATTAAAAATTAAAGCATTTAAAGTCTAAATTTGAGATCATATTTTTACCTGTATTAAAAAATCTGTTTCACAAAATCTACGTAATCTCAGTCCTTTTTATAATATCACAGATTTAACAGTGTTATTAAAATATCTTTTCCATAATAGGTATAAACTCTGAACAATATTATGTATTTTAAACATAAAATATTTGTAGCACATTTTACAAATGTAATACGCGGTCAAAAAAAATCATTTTTTTACAACCATGTGTAAGTAATGAAATAACAGTATTAAGAAAACTTTCGATATTTTTGGTTATCATTTAAACCAAAAAAGCGAGTAAATATGTACATTAGCTTATTCTTATTTGCACATCATTTGTGCTACAGATGAAAATGAAAATGAAAAATGAAAATAGTTTAGACCTAAGACTTTCTTAAATCTAAATTCCTTTAAAAAGTTATGGGTACCCATAAAAACATTTTTTCAGTTCTTCTTTCATGGTAACTATCTCTTGTTTGAATTGTTCATGATTTTTGATGAACCAAAAGGATTGTTTTTAATATCTTCTAAACGTTTCTTTGCTCATTTACAACTTTTCATCTTTTGTTTGCCTTTTTTTTTGTCATTTCCATTTTTGGTTTCTTTACCTAGTAACAGGAACTTTCATTTTTTAGTTTTTGTTTAATTTTAATTGCCGATTTCTTCTTATTTCGCACCATTTAGATATTGAATCGGTTCGACTTTGTACAATATAGTTGTATCCATTTTTATGTTATTCTGTACGACAAAGTGTTACTTATTTAAAATGTTGAAACATTGTTTTTTGCATTTTTTATATTACGTATATAAACACAATAAATTGCAAAATTTGCTATATTTTATATAAATCTCCGAATATAACATTTATTTATAATGAACAGAGACAAAGTCGTTTTATTGATGGTTGTTTAGCGTAAGAATTATAATTTTTTAGTATTATTGATAGATTTAGGAATGATAATGAATAAAACAATATACAAAAACAATGAAATCTAATAAAAGCGATATTTGTGATATATATTTAGGAAAATTGACACTAAACTTCTAATTTCTATGGCTAAATCTAATTTCTTTGGCACTAAATGCCAAAGAAATCCAAAGAAATTAGCGCCAAAGAAATGAGATTAGGGTATAAATATTTTTTTTACATCCGTAAGTATTTAAAGTATAATTTCAAATTAAAACTATAGATGTAGATAATCGCAGCATACATTCACTAAAAAAGTATAAAAAAATTCAAGTAGAATTTGACCTTAAATTCAGTCACCGAAGAAATTAGGCGCTTAGCGGAAAAAAATTCGCAAACGGCGATGTATAAAATATTTTTCCGAAACACGTCAAACTATGCTCAGATTTGCACCAGTCGGATGTTAGATGGCAATTAAAGGAAGCGGGGACGCGAGGTGGGGCTAGTCTAGGTAAAATGATAACAAAATGCGAGATTGTTCAAGTACGCCAAAGAAATGAGGTGTTTTTGGGTAGGACAAAATTGATTTTACAATAACTTTTGACCAGACAATTACAAAAAATATTCTAGTTAAGTTTTGTATAATTAAACATTTCTAAATACAGGAAACACTATTGGAGACGACAAATTCGGAATAAAAAATAAAATTATAATTGTTTTAAAAAAAGAACACAGTGGTGGACGCGCCAAAGAGCTTAGATTTTTAAAGTTCAAAAATTTTTTTTGATAACTTTTGAATTATTATTCATTGCTTTTTTTGATGGCAATGTTGCTTCCCAGTAAGATCTTTACCCAAAAAAAAGCCTGACTCTTATAGTTTAATTTTCATGAAGTTAACATGGGTGGACAAGTGCAAAACATGAAATCTGATATTCACCCTTATACTTTAAACGCGCTAAGCTTGTATATTTCTCTGTTTTAAGTATTTATTATTAATTTATCCTCTCCAAACGATCTCAGAAACGGCCCTAACGATTTGGACGAAATTTGGAATATAGGGGTTTACGGAGGCGACAAATCGATCTATCTAGCTAGGTCCCATATCTGAAGTAACTCGGTTTTAGCCATTTTCACCCGAGCAAAGCTCGGTCGCGCAGGGCCTATATTCGAAGTCTTCAATTAGGGATCTCGCTGTTCCCTTTAGGATCGCTCACGCGTCGCGTGAACTTTAAGCAGCTAGATTTAAAGGTCAACTTGACGCGTGAGCGATCCTATAGGGAACAGCGAGATCCCTATTTAAAACTTAGAATATAGGCCTAGGTCCTATTAATATTGTACTTATTTCATGTTGTGTAGGTGAGCTTAGGCCCGGAAGAGGCGGCCATTGCGCAGTCGCAGCATTTCGATCAGCTGGAGGCACTTTGGAACAAGGTGTCCCCGCCGCGCCGCCGCTCGAACAAGGTGAATTTTAAATCCATACTAATGTTATAAATGCGTAAGTAACTCTGTCTGTCTATCTGTCTGTCTGTTACCTCTTCACGATTCAACCGCTGGACCGATTCAGATGAAATTTGGCATGGAGATACTTGCGATCCCGGGAAAGGACGTAGGCTATTTTTTATCCCGAAAAAACGCATAGTTCCCGCGGGAACGCAATAACCGAATTCCACGCGGGCGAAGTCGCGGGTAGGAGCTAGTAAATAAGTAAATGGTATTTTTTAGCATAAAATGTAACAGAAGTCACTTGAAAGACCGTAAAAAGAACAGACGTGAGTACCTATTCATCTTAAAAAGCGACTCACCGAATAAATTCGTGAACTATTTGGAAAAGAAACACATTTTGATGATTACATTTTCGTTGATTTGGGGGACTGCTGACCTACATATGTATAGGCTAAGTTTTATTATTATAAGGTTTTTTTATGAACCATAGCAATTCTTCGCTAATGATGATGACTATGATGATGATGACCTGCATAGACTAAATAAAACTATTTTCATTTTATACTTATCTTTTGGAATAGGATTTTCTTGGGGTGATTTTACGTTAGTATTTCCCTACCGTTTCTTGACTTTTTGAATTTTTTAATAGGCAGGGTAGGTAACGTACGAGCATTTTTTATCGCCTTAACACCTACCCATTGTTCGATTAAACAATTTTCCTTTCTTGTTCTAGTCGCTGTCAAAACAGAGCTCCCTGATCGAGAGATTGGATTCCTCAGACGAGGATCACACGCCTATCGAGGAACAAGGTTAGTTGTGTAAATAAAAAAGATAAACAAATGCTTCTACTCATTAAACAACGTTTTTAATGATGGCTGGGCATTTTTACTTAATCTTGTGCCCCAATTAGTGTAAATGTCAGGGAAAAAAATAAGACCGGGTCAGTTTTGTGACCACAATTAAGCATAAAGTTTAATGGAAATTATATAAATTTTCATATGATTTGTAAATTGCTTAATGCGCAGTCTTTATAAAACATCGAAAAAATAGTTTGCTTTCATATAAATTTCGATCTTAACTAGGTCACAAAACTGACACGATCTTGATTTTTTCTGACATTTTCACAAATTGGGGTACAAGATTAAGTAAAAATGCCCAGCTATGACTGAGTACCGAGTACAAGAAGTAGTCATACATTAACAAATTACTTTTATTATTATTACTGTTAGAAGTTAGCTGCCCTCTGATGTTGCAGTGCCCTTGCAGGGCGTCATATGAAACCTAGCTACCTTTAATTTCCACCTTATTTTTTGTAAAGTGACTGCAATAATTACAAATTACAATTACAATTTCAAAAAAAATACATAAGGGTTTGAATTTGTAACGTCTAACATTGGCTAAACGCGTTTTATAACAGTGGATTGTTTAAACCACTGCCTTTAGTTTTATTTTAGAGTTATACTAGAAAATGAGATAACATTAAAGTAGTTTTTGTTATTATTAAAATAACACTTAATTCGCCAGTACTTTGAAAAAAAGTCTTCGTAATATATCAATTTCTTTGAAATGGAACAAACGATTTATTAACCGTAAGGCATTGCATACGGCATGCATATACATATACGAGTTTATTTTTCATTTCAATGTACCGACGAATTGTCATTGGCCTTCAAGACCCAATTTACGTCACACAAGCTTCTCGAATATTCCATACAATAAAATTGAGTCAACAAAAAATTGCTCAGTGTAAAACTAACGTGACATTCTGGCATAGAAGATACAGCAGCAATTTTTTTTAACTATCTTTAAACTCTTTTATTTATTTATTTTACACGTAAAAACACATTAAGTTCCGTTTGTTATTTTTTTCAGCAGATGTACATGACCGGTTTTATTTTGCTTTCTTTTTTTTATCCAGTCAACCTACCCAGAGCGAAGAATTAACCAGAGCTTTGGTTTTCCGCCCACAGAGCACATGGTGGAATGAAGAAGAGGTATCTATGCACTTGGCTTATCGTCCCATCACAGCACAAATACTTAATTTACTTTAAGATTAAGTTTATTGTCCTCTACGAGCTGGTCTCGTTTGATAACTTAAGTTTATCTGGAGTCATTATTTCATTCCAAAAAGTCAACCAAATTTTGTATAAGTAATATTTTATTGTAAAATCTTTTTTAAATTTTGTATCGCATTTGTTGTATTGGGATTTCCTCTTATAGTCATAATAACCGTATTAAATTAACACAAAGTCTTACCTTTTCTAAGTTTCAGTAAGTAGGTACATAAGTAGTAAAATGGAAATTGAAATGCTATTTTGTGTTTCAAAATAGACTACTTAAGCTTAGGTATGTTAGCATGTAGGACTCCTGCCTCTTGCAATGTGATCTTCTAGGCGTAGCTTCTGTCGTTTCTGGACCAGTTTCATTTGTACATCGAAGTATAAAGTACTTTTACTCAAACTTAATATTACACAAATTAACGTAATAAACGATAATTGTATTTTATCATTGAGAAGTAAATCACATGTATTATTTACCATCTATTCTTGGCATTTTCATGAACATGTATTAATTCTAAATGAGAAACTGGTCCTCATTAGTTAGGTCTACCTTTAAGCAAAGGCATTCTATTTTAAGCAGAAACTCTACGCAAATACGGGTTGGCATTTTGTCTGCGAGTAAAAGCATCCCAAGTTGGAATTTATTTACGACATTTCTATTCACAAGGTAGTAAAAATAAGTCACATAATGACTTGTAAAGTTTGTGACTTGGGTTGATTTTCCTCCAGTAGGTGTAATAGATGAATTATAGATCACGTTGTGATACTTAGTTACTATTACGTAGCTTTCAGTAGAAATAACCCTATTATCATCGCGCATTTAGGGAAATCATTTTTTCGCGCACTAAATATCGCTCTTTAAAAAAATTAAAAAAATATAAAATCACGATTCAATGATGTAGGAAACACGAATCTAATTAATAAATAAAAAACGCAATATAAATATAATGTCACATTTTAATATTATAGTCATTGTTATAAGTAAACATTAGCTGTTTTAGAATAAAGGTGTACTTTACCCTTCAATTAAATTGACATTGACCGTAAGAAATTATGGTTATTATTTTTAAAAAAAAATTGTACCGTACTTAAGCCAAAATCATAAAACTGCGTTATATTTTAAAATACCTGACTTGGTTGATTTTAAACCGGTCCCTATAATATTCGATTAGAAATAAACGCCATAATTTCGTCGGTCAATGTAACACTAGTGTTTTCCAAGCTGTGATCCCTTATAAAGACTTCTACATAAGTACACATATTAATCAACATACAATAGAATATATTTAACGTGTATGTGCGTAACATAGAATATTTAGATTACTCAACTAAGCACCTTGGACGTTTTATGCAACTTTACACATCGGTGAATTTTATAAAACAACTTAAATTGTAGATTTAATCTACGTTTTACGTCACATGGAGTTTATGGAGCTTTTTTTAAAAGTTCTCTACTACGTAAGCGGTTTTGCGTCAACGCGCCACGTGACGCGCCTACCTCGTTAGCTTACGTAAAATGCACACGTGGGATGGATCTCAAACCAAGTTTCTTACAACTGAAATGGACAAGGTATTATTTTTTCAATATTTTAATAATAACATGTAAAGCTTAGTATTTTTATTACGTTCGTATCGACTTTTGTAATTCAACTATAAATGTGTTACAATTAAATGGTGTCTCAAAACCAAAATATCACAAGCCATTTTCTAGTGGTGACCCGCATAATTTTTGTTTTATCAGCGGCTTTCAGAGTTCTGCGTTTGCACGTCAGATAAAAAGTCAATGAACTTGACAGCCCGCACAGTTTACAAAACCTTTGTAGGTACTTTAGCCCTGTACTGGGGCTCTATTCGAAGTTTTATATAGGGAAACACAATCTCTACGCTCACGCGTCACGGCCCGCTAAATTGAACTTTAAATCCAGCTGCTTTAAGTACACCGCGATGCGTTAGCGCAGGGATTGTGAATGTCTCTTTCCCTATTTACAACTTCGAATAGAGCCAGCCCCTGGAGGCGGGAAAAAAAACTCGTAACATTATGTAATTGAAGTTCAATTCCTATTCTAGTTAGTATACTACAGCATGAGTGTATAAGCCAACCCGCACCAAGCCACTGACCTCGGGTTAGCCTCTTAACCCACGTCAAATCATACAAATAAATCTGAGTATAAGAGAGCTAGAGTCTAGAATTCGTGGAAATTAAAAAAGTCGTGGTGGCCTAGTGGTTCGACCTACCGCCTCTCATGCAGCGGGTCGGCGGTTCGATTCCGTCTCGCACCTCTAAGTTTACTTATGTGCGAAATTCAATTTGAATTTACCACTGAGCTTTTCGGTGAAGTAAAACATCGTGAGGAAACCTGCACCCATCTGCGAAGTAATTCAAAGATGTGTGTGAAGTCCCCAATCCGCATTGGGCCCGCGTGGGGACTATAGCCCAAACCCTCTCATGATGAGAGGAGGCCTGTGCCCAGCAGTGGGACGCAAATAGGCTGCAGTAGTAGTAGAGTCTAGAATTAAGCGGTTAACCCGAGGTTAGCGGCTTGGTGCAAGTAGAGCTAAGAAAGTTAACTCCGTCATGTTCACGCCTTTGATTAGTCCCGTCACTTCTGGTTCACTCATTTTGTATCGCGCAAATGAATTTACATCACCCTTAGCCGTAAAGTGGGATTTTCTGCCCGCTACGCGGCGAGAAAATCTCACTTCTTGGCCAAGGCAAGACGTAAAACTATTGACAAACCACGGGCGGTAATTCGTAAAGCCCCAGTTCGCATATTTATGGCCCTCACCTTCGGTTCGGGCCACAGAAACCTGCGATCTGGGACATTTACGAATTCACCACCCTAGGTATGTAATGTACTATTTTTGAATTTAGGAACAGGGAGCACTCAGGGTAGGAAGTCGTAATAGTACATTACTACAGAGGCCGGGAAGGAGGAAGTTGCAGGCCGAGTATTATATACGGCCGAACGAAGTGCGGCCGGATATTTACGAGGCCGACAACTTCCGTTCCCCGCCGATGTATGAATAGTGATTTTCTCAAACATGCAATGAAATAAATAAATAAAATAATATTTTATATATAATATATTTTGTCTTTTTTACATAAATAAAACTGCGCTACCTATGTAGCAAATATGGTTCATGTTTTTTTAAAGCTGTATTGGCAGAATGTCACAACGAACCACAGAGTAAATATTGCTTGTAGCTTTAAAAAAGCTGGCGGAATGCCAAGATTCTGTGTCACAAATATATCAAATGGAAATTTAAAAAAGTGAGTTGCTTGCCTAGGCCTGCAACGTTTGTATGAAATTTCATTATAGACCAATTTGTCTAGCCGCGCCTGAAACGTGATACTTCCCAGGCTAATAAGAAGGACATAATATCAATATTTCATTGCATGTTTGAGAAAAGATTATGTAAAGTGTTTCGACAAAAAGCTCATAATTTCCATGTCATTTCGTTTGCCTACAACAACACTGGCTAGACTATGTTTTAAATTTATACGGATAATAAGTTTTCTTATTCAGTCCTGATTCTCTATCTCAAACTCATGCTCTAAAAATACTTTGCATTAGGCTTAATTAAATAGAAAAGAAAGAATTAGTAGAATATAAATTATACGTGTAGTTGTTAAAACATAATATTTCTACTGTTAAATTAGAAAATGCAATAATATCGCATAAGTAGTTGCACTTATTTGTAGGTTCAACTTAGTACTTTTTAAGAACTAAGTCCTTCACAGATTTATTTGCTCTTAACATTCGGTTTGGGTTAGAATTGTACCAAAACACACTAATAGTAAATAACTACCTTCTTAAAAAGTGCAATATTATCTTTTGCGTGCAAAAATATCGAGAAATGTGAACTTGTTTTATTTTCTGATTACCATATATAATCTAGTCAAGAAAACCTGAGAAGAATACAAAAAACTCGTTAGTAGGAAAAATATTCAAACTGTAACAAAAGTCTCAAATAATAAGTATATCAGAATGTAATCTCAAATGTGCCCTACGCAATAATGTAATAAATACCTATAGTAATCGTAGGACACCTGTCACCTTGTTGACTATTTGTATAAAATTTTATTATATTTATTATTGTTTCGTATTCCTCCTATATGAATTTTATTTTTGACCTGTCGTGGTGTTATATCTGAAAATATATTCTCTGTGTTTCTTAATTGTAATTTTATTTATCAAATACCAAAACCTCTTCACTCAATAAGTCCCAATAATTAATTTCAGTATCGAATGTTTTGAACCAGCTGAACGAAAAACCTCATCACAGGTAATTAAATAACAATCTAATCATTCAACGATAATACGTGTGCTATCACCTGATGCGATGACCTTATCAAACTACAACTGATAAAACTAAAACAACAAACCAGTATACAAAATGCGTTCCCACCGAGGGCTTCCTCGAAAGAAGTGTCACTAAGATATGATTAACCTCAGGTGAAAAAAAAGCTATTTTGCAAGTGTTTAAATACACAATATTATTTTGTGGACATCTGAGACGGCAAATCATTACAGTGGCTACCCCAGAGACGATTAACAATGAAGACTTTCTGTACGGGAACATGATTTCGTTTGATTTTGACCAGGGGCAGGTCATATTTCCTTCTCAGAATGAGACTACAATTGTAACGATGGTTACCTTGGGGTTCAGCAGCCTGGGGATTGCCCTGTCTGCCATCGCGCTGGCCCTGCTGCTGCTGACTGCCGTCCTCTTCCCCGAGTGGAGGCACAACTACAAGAACCAACTCCTCATCCAGTTCATAACGGCCCGGTTCGTTTACGTCCTCCTCAGGTACTTCAACAATTTGCGCGACGTTTTTGGACACTTCGAAATCGACCAAAGTCAGATCATTATTAAAATATACATACTGATATACACAGAATTAGCATTGGTCTTCTGGATGTTTCTTTTTAGTAAACAATTGTATATTAGCATGGTGAAAGTGTTCGATGTCAATCAAAGCCATATTCTAAGAGACTCTCTTTTGTCTTGGGGTTTACCCGTCATTTTAGCGTTTATAATAAGTTACTTTGTCTATACTTTGAAAGATGTGTACATAATGATTTACTGTGTATATTTTTTTATTTTCAAATGGCCTTTATTAGTGACCAATGCTATTCTTCTTTCTTTAAGCTTGCGCACTATTTTGAAGACGAAAACGAGAGCTAAAACCCAACGGAGGATAATGTTTGTGATGATTGTTTTGATTTTTTCGTTCTGCTTTCAACAATTTTTCATGGATATATACAAGATTATTTACATTACGCTTCAGCGAAGGAAACAGACAACTTCGTTATTAATGAGTGGCATGTCAGTTGCGTACAACATATTTGCCCTGTACCAATGTGCGGCGTCCGCCGTATTCTGGGTGTTCGGGAACGCTAAGACGAGAGAACTCTGGAAGTTCATCCCTAAAAATCAAAGAGTGATAAGTCAGCTGAGTTATACCTATAATATTAGGACATCGACAAAGTTATGAAATTAACTGTGCAATAAATGTAATAGCAGAACTACCTATACTAGAGTATTACTCGATCGTGACTAATAAAGAATTATAACAACTATGTACGTTATCTGAATAGTTACAGCGCCCGATATCCTTTATAATATACTTAAAGCTATTCATAAAACCATCATCATCTTGATTTCAGACGAAAGACGTCCGCTGCTACACAAGGGCCTCCCCCAAAGCGAAACTCATAAAACCACTGTAAATAATTTATTCTGTATCGATTTTTGAATTTATTCAAATTTTATTTAAGAAAAAAAAGATACAACAGTAAACAAAATAAAAATAAATATTATTTATAAAAATAATAAAAATAAATATCGATTTTTTGTATTTTTAGATTGAAGCGAATAATCTCAATTTTTTAACATTAAAATAGTTTTAAGAATATTTGTTTTTTATTTACTTAGGCCCGGGTCGTATATCTACCAAAACTCCTGGTTTTGGCTACGTACCTATTGGTTAAAATTAGACAGATTCTCTATAGAGAATTAGAGAGTAATTTGACATTTGCTCGGTCAGTCATTTGAGTGGTGGTTTGTCCTGCCGCCTCTCATGCAATTGTCGGGGGCTATCCAGCTCGCACCTCTGAAATTATTTATGTGCGAAATTCAATTTTAATTTACCACTGAGCGTTTCGGTGAAGGAAAACATCGTGAGGAAACCTGCAAGCATCTGCAAGGATGTGTGTGAAGTCGCCAATCCGCACTGGGTCCGCGAGGGGACGTGGCTCAAACTCTCTCGTGATGAGATGAGGCTTTTGCCCAGCAGTGGGCCGTAAATAGGCTATTGTGATGGTGGTTGTGTTTGATATTTGCTCTATAGAGCAAATATCAAATTTTGGCGTAGCCAAAACGAGACTTTGTGGATTGGATAAGATAAAGTAACGGGCCTTAAGTATAAACGTTGACCAAATGCAATATCTCTGCAAAATTTTACGAATTAAGAAATATTATTATTCGGCTGTTCGAAACATATAATCCCACCGGCTGCAGATATCTAAGGTAAATAATCTGAATTACATTGTTATCTTTTAATTTATTGACTTGCTGATTTCCAAGAAAATTACTGGCGCTTGTACCGTACCTTACTTCGTTTCTGCTAAATAATGTTGTCTGCTAGATATTTTAGGTGTAATCAAATATATCTGGAAATTGAAATCTACATTTACTCTAAGCACTTGATTGTACAAATTTATTCAAACTTGACAAAGAAATTCATAAAAATCGGTTTAGTAGGTCTTTTAGGTGATGGATCGTGTTTATAAACAGTACCTATATTAAAGCGGAAAGATTAAATAAATAATTAGTTAATGATTGTCAAGCATAAGATAATAAAATGACCTATACCTACCTGCATCATCACTAAAATATTCTTATAGTAGATAGGTACTTAAAGAAACTTTAAATAATAATAAAGTTTGTGTAAAATAAATATTGGTGACACAAAACATTACCTGCACGCATCTGTTAACTAAGTGATTCAAGAATGTGTGTGAAAGTCCCCAATCATCAACCCGGCCCGCGTGGGGAATACATTTCAAACCCGTGACGACGAGAGGTTGCCCAGCAGTGGGACGCAAAAAGGCTGCTGTGGTGGTGGTGGAACACTGTAAGATTCGACCGAATACCAAATAGAAATCTTCACCTTCACTTAGGCAAGTTTCCAGTATTTTACTTTCCCGTGCCCTTGGGCACACGGCGGGCACGGCCTATAAGAACACGATCTCGAACACAATTCGAATGAATTGTAAATGTGTGTAGTGTACCACTACGCGGACCAACGATTCACTCACCATCTCCGGATGACGGCAAGGTGAGATGGGCGCGAGTTGCGCGCGGGCTAGTTCAGGCAGGTGATTTCGTGTCCATTCTGTACGTAGTACTATTAAATATTTTGTGGCTTGGGTGACCGTGACCTTTTCATTAATTCATGTCATTCCGACAAAATGGAGACATTATTCAAAAGAACTTATTAGTTACGTTCAAATCGGCGAGTAATGTTAATATCCCAGAGTGGCTGAAACATCATTACATAAAACATCGCGGCATCGCGAAATCTATACATATATATATATATACTAATAATAAGTCTGTACAAGAAGCCGCGTCTGTAACTTGAAAATTAAAAGAAAATACACTCAACAGCAATGAAAACGGGCCAGCTTGTATAGAGTTTTCCATACAAAGTGACCCGTTTTTATTGCTGTTCAGTGTACACGGTGGGTCAGAAAATATGGCAAATAATTAACCCACCGTATCGGCTATCGATTCTAAGTATATTGTATACTGGATGGATTGCAACAAAATTTCGTATGGGGAGACTGGTCAACATATAGGCCACTTTTGATCCCAGTAAAACGCATAGGTCCCGCGGGTAAAAAGCATAGTGCTCGGTAGAGTTTGAATAAGGTCAGAATAAATCAAAACGTAACCTTAGTAATATTAATAAAGCAGTGTAAAGTAGACTGAACACACCACCTTGCCTGCCAATGACGTAGGTATTTAGGTTTTCACGTGGCAGTGAAAAGGTTAACTTCTGAAGCCTCCCTCGTCGACTCTGATTGCTCAAAGGACCTTTAAACGAACTGATTTGGTACTTGAACGTTTTTATTTTATATTTACTACTTACGAACAATACTTACGAATGATTGAAAGATTTTGTTCCAAGTTCCACGAATTTTGAACAGTCCTTATTTACCTCTATATGCTGCAAATTAAATTAAGCATTTAAATCTTGTTCTTCTCATGACTGAGGGTCGTGACCTCCACCCGGTGTCACCTTCTCTCGATTGACAGGTTTCCACCAACTTTCCGGCAACGTCGAGAGCATCCTATACTTTTATAGAACGCTGGCTCTCTACCTACTTCATCGGACAACACTTCGGGCTACGACTTTTGTTTCTCCTGCCGTCTACTTTGCCAGTGATAAAGAACCTTTCCAGGTTACATCATCCAAGGATCCTGCATAGAATAACTAGGCACAGCCAAATAACATTACGAATACCAAAGGCTTTTTATTTAATGAGACACGCCGTAACTGTGGGCAAAATAGATACGATATCACAGATTACAGAGTAATTACCAATAGAAAAAAGCATTGGAAGTTTAATGGCAAACTTTCCACTTAACGCAGCAATTTTCGCAAGTTCTTAGAAATTTCAGATTAATTTGACGTCTTCGTTAAGTAAGGCTTAGTTCAGTTAGCCAGAGCCACAAGAAGATGAAAGTGGCTCACCAGTATCACGTTTAATTCCTAGGTATTTGAGTTACAATGCAAAGATTATATAAAGTTCACGAGAAACAATCCTAAAAACGACATTCCGACGTTTAAGAGTCGATCCTAAACGTTTTTCTCCTATCCTCCGGACGGAATATAACCCGAATTCAAACAGGACAGAATGAACTTTGTTCAAATAGTGGTAAGTCCAAAAGGGTAGGATTAGCGTTATGAATATTTGTAATAGTCTACGGTTGGGGTTCTATTAATGAAACGTCGAAGCTGGGTTATGGGGCGTAAAAATAACGACTGGGCATAAAAACCGAAGGCGCTTACAATAAATACGAGTTACAGATTTCTTGTTCACGGGCCGGCGATTTTACGACGTGGAAATAGACTGAATAAGGCGCGAACATTTTCTATAGGAATGGGGTAATCATTTTCGTTTAGAAAAGCAATAAAAAGATAATTTTACCACTAAGAATTCATGTAAATTTTAGTTCGTATTTTAAGTTAATGTTTTAGAATGATTAATCCCGCTAGGGGCAAACTTTGTGTGATGAGCGCGAATGTTTGTACTCGAATCATGGATGTACCTATAGTATTTATATATACAATACAATACAATACAATATACTTTATTGAACACCACACAATCAAGGAACAGTAGATATAATGTAATTACACAAAAAGGTATGGCATACAGCAGGCGGTCTTATCGCTTAATAGCGATCTCTACCAAACAACCTTTGGAATATATGTATGGATATATGTATGTTTTCTCTATGTAAGTATTTATATTGTTGTCTAGCACCCATAGTACAAGCTTTGCTTAGTTTGGGGCTGGGTTAATTTGTGTGAAACGTCCCAACTATTATAATCATTGATCTATTATAAGTAAGGATTCACAATCAGCCGAAGAAAAACGTTTGGCGCTCAGTAAATTTGACACTTAAGTCTTCTAGTGTTAGGTTTACTTTTATATAAAATATTTATCTTGACACATATTATAAAGAGGCGTTATTAGCATATTGGAACGTATTTTCTAATGTCAGTTTGCTCCATATATTTTGACATATTCTGTTATGCACTGTTCATCCATATGTTATTATAGGTCAATGATTATAATACCAGCGCACAACTCATGTTGACAGAAAAGGAAACTTGGAAAATAATGGGCACTTCAAAACAACCTGCTTCGGCTTCCCATTCAACGGTGGACGTGGAATTGAAACTACGACACAATACTCAACAAAAATATTGAAAAAAATACCGCCCCGTGTACAGAGGCTTTTCCAATTAATTTTTGACCTGCGTCCTGACAGACTCGAACTGACGTAGAGGGGATGTGTTGTCGAGATAACGAGGCCTGCGGATTACAGGCTCGTTACGATTTAAAAACAGCATATATACGTACCATGAAAATCTACCATCAAGCGAGAAGTTCGATTGAAAACAAAATTCAATTGAATATAGCGATGATTATTGGGGACAAATATCGAAAGAAAAACTACCGTTTTATACTTTATTTTATTTTATTGATACTGTGTATAATTTATCAAATACTAGCCGCTGCCTGCGACTTCGTCCCGCGTAGACTTAGAATAATATGTACTATATGTTGATACTATGCATATAGATGGTAATTGGTCAGTATTTATCCTAGTTATAAAAACTGGTTTGACCCATAGAAAACCTGTGCTCGTAGAAATATCTGGATAAAATGTATCCTATGCTATTCAGGGTCTCAAAACTATCACCTTATTTAATTTCATCGAGATCGGCCCAGTCGTTTTAACGCAAGAAAAGACAAACAAACACACTAAAGAACACATCTAAAGATCTTCTACTATCTAAAGTCCCGCGCCTGCACGTTTCAAAACGCATCAATGTATTTAAAAAGCACAACCAACACTCTCAACACATGTGTGCGTGCTGAGACAGCCATCAACTATGCGTTGACAGTGTAGGTGGTGCTTTTTAAATAATAATAAAAAATTGAAGAGTTTTGAAATGTGAAGGCGTGGGACTTTAGATAGTAGAAGATCTCTACGAATATAATCATTAGTGTTGTGTATGTAGGTAGATTTATATGAAAATACCCACACAAAAAAAGTATTAAATGTATATTCAGTTCAACTCGGTGTTTCATTGATTGAATACATAACACTGGCGACGGGACGGGATTTTTGCTTAAAAACTAGTATTTGGACGTTTTTTTTGCGACAATGCCACTCGGAAGTGTCGAAAGTTTTCGTGTCGGGTCCGACTGGGACGCTTATGTACGTCGAGTTAAGCAATTTATTGCATTAAACGAATCGGCGAAACATTGCACGTGGCTACGCTCGTTACTTTAGTCGGGTCTGAGTGTTACGAACTGATGTGTGATCTGTGTGCACCAGACAAGCCCGAGGATAAAACATTCGACAGTTTAGTGAAATTAGTGAAAGATCATTTGGAACCCGAGAGGTCGGAAATTGCGGAGCGACACATCTATCGCCAAAGAAAGCAGCAGCACGGCGAAAGTATACGTTCATACCTACAAAGTTTGAAACATTTGGCGAAGACTT